>JAOSBP010000009.1:9974792-9993838 GCA_027563825.1 Erythroxylum mucronatum
AATCAACCTAGGCCATATGATCTTGCTTAAATTAACATGCTAATTACTTACATTAACATGCTAATTAATTCCTCAAATTCATCAAATAATCTATTCATACTTCCAAATTCAATTTAATTCATGCCTAACTTAGGACATTTTTCTAATCATCGGGAAATGTTTCTCATTGTCTCAATTTTATAATGACACCAAAATCATTCAATTTGGTTCAATACTTCAAAAGTTATACCCCAAACATTTTCAGACCATTCTTATGCTAAAATATTTTTCCTGCGACTGACTTCTATCCAAAAATTGATAATCTTAGAGACTAAATTAAAATTCAATTCCTTTAGATAACTTGTAGCTCCATGTCTCTAGTTTAATTAGAAATAAGAATCAACTCAATCAGATCCCTACAACTCAAGATATTTCCAAAATACTGAACCATGTTTAGAAAATATCCAACTCATAACCTTTTATCCAATCCTCTCACTTGATTCAATCAATCCTTTTCAAATTGATCTCAAAAATCATAAATTTGGTATGGAGAGATAGAGGGATGTCTTAGGAATCCAACACTTCAAAAATCAGATCAATCGGATGTCGGACGGAAAATTTAGGAGCAAAAGAATGGAAGAAATTTAAATTAATAAAAAATTAAAATTGGGCCTTGGAGAAAAAGGGCCAGCTCGCGATCACGAGCCATAGACCCTCGGAGAAACAAAAAGCTGGCTCGCGACCGCGACGGCTCGCGATCGCGAGTCTTGGAGAATAGTAGCCAGCTCGTGATCGCGAATTGGCTCGAAAATGAGACGGTCGCGATCGCGATGGCTCACGGTCGCGAGCCATCTGGCTCCGATCTTTCTTTTCTTTTATTTCTTTTTTCTTTCACAAAACTTCTGAACTTCAAAAATTCATAACTTTTCACTCAAAACTCTAAAAATTGCAAATTTGATATCATTGGAAAGATAAAAAACAAGCTCTACAACTTTCATGAAGGACTTAAAAACCAGAACAGCCTTCAAAAGGGTCAAAAATTCATTTTAAGTTGGCTGTCCAAAAATTGTTATCCAAAACAGTGCAAACATTTCTAAAAATCATATCTTTCAACTCAAAGGTCCAAAAATGTCACATTTTATATGAATGGAAAGATCAAAATGCAACCTACAACCTTTATGAAGGACAAAAAAATCAATTTGGCCTCTAAAGGAGTTAAAAACCACTTCAAAATTTTTGTCCACTAATGATCATGCCAAACAGTAACAGAAACTTTTAAAAATCATAACTCCACATTCCATGGTCCAAAATTTCCATACTTTATATCAATGAAAAGATAAAAAGACAATCTACAACTATCATGAAGGATGCAAAAATCAATTTAGTCTCTAAAGGAGGTAAAAACCCTTTCAAAAGCACTGCCTATAAAAAGACATTTCCAACAGTAACTGCATTTTTCCAAACCTTATATCTTCTTATTCCTAAGCCCAAAAATGACATATTATACCTTAATGAAAAGATCAAAACCTAAACTACAATCTTCAAAAAGACCTTTTGGTAAAATTCTCACTCTATGAGGGACAAAACTTCACTCGAAGTTTCTGCTAATAAATTTCATTTTGACAGCATCTCCTCTAAACTTCAACAACCCATACTTCTAAATCATCAACCAATTTTCCAGCACCTGCATCACACTTCAATATCTCACATCTTCTAACCTCTACATCCAAAGATAACACATTATACATCATTTGAAAGCTATGTAGCTCCTCTACAAATCTCAAGAAGACTACTTGTTCCAATTCAAACCACAGCAGTCCAAAAATTGCTTTAAACTACAACACACATAAACTTACGTTTATGTACATTTTCCAAACAATGCAAAGTCATGATTGAAGCAAACATTGGTAAAACACAATTAATCCCAAATGACTTTTATTACCATCAAAATATAAGTTATTACAAAGCTTTAAAGAGCATTTTGGCCGTAATATATCAAAATCTCAAAAAAGTCAACTTACAAAGAAGGATCACATGAATAGTAATTTTTGCTCCAATTAATATTACCCAAATAAAACATTAAACATCACTAATTTCTTATTTAATGTCAATTTAATAAATCAAATCTCCAAGAAAAAGTTCATGGTCCAACAAAACAAAGACAATTAGACGACCAAGCACTTAACAAGAATGTAACATGTTATCATTCATCAGCTATGTTTAATTTGATTGGCCAAATGTGTATTGGGAGGCATCATTAATTTCATCTCAGCCGGGACCTGGAAAAAATTTCCAGCTTGAGAGAAACTTGACAGATTGGTAGTGATGAAACATCATGTAATTAATGACAACACCGAGCAATCATTGTTCGGACAGGAAAGGAACACATATGGCTATGAGTCGGCTACTAACGGCTAACTGGGTGATGTGATGATGCAATTATGATAATAACTCCTATTTATATTGCCTGAGTCGCTAGGGAATCGCTGATGGACATGCACCACCCGCATCCATAATATATTATATATATATATATAATACCGAAACTCCGTCACGTATTTTAAACAAGACGCATCAATTGTTATATGAATTTCCATTAGTAACTTTTCGTAGATCATCCGCACAACAGTATTATGTATTTAGTTATAAGGACTTAACATTTCATTTTCAACCACATCTCTTATTAATGTTTAATTATATTGGTCAATTGGGAAATTAAGATCAATAAATTTAAAAATCAAACCATTAAAGGTGAGGAGAGGAGATTAGAGAAAACAAAGGGTCGGAATTAATTATTATGACATGGGCGGAAAACGGATGCCTCGCTGTCGAATAAGCTCTCCTACTTCAGACAAAGTTTCCTATTCAGACTGCACTACACACATGACAATTCTATTAATTATTAGTTAATCTATTCCACAAAATCTAAACTTTAATCGTTCAAGCCAGAAAATTTCTGACTATTTCTTATTGGAATCCTTATGATGTTCTTTATAACGTTTATTTTCCAACTGTTTATAATTCAATGATCATACTGTCAGTAAGGCTTCAACTTTCTCTCCTCACCTAAAAGCATCCTAGATAAATTAAATAATGTATAATTTTTAAAAGATTTTTAATTTAATGTAAACTTTTAGTTCAATGATTATTTTTTTAAAATTTGTATAAATTATGTCAAAATATAGCGCATTTATTAAATGCCACGTGCTATTGGTCACATAAGTAAATACAATATTTTTGCTCTAATTTTTCCACTAAATTAAAATTTTCGAATTGAAAATAAAATCCAAAAGTTGGATATTTTTAAATATATTATCTCTATAATCAACTAATATATCTGTTTAATTAAAATTTAATATTTATATTAAAACATATTTTAAGTTTTAACTCAAACTTTTTTAAAGTTTTGCTTCATATTTTTGTTTAAATATGGAAATGTCCTTAACAAAAAATTTAAATTGTTAGAATTTACAATGGGCCCACGGGCTCACACGAGAAGGAAAGTTAGACCATATACAAGTCTAAGTGAGGTTCCATCCTAAAATCAATGAGCCTATGGGCCCACACGAGAAGGAAAGTTAGACCATATATAAGTCTAAGTGAGGTTCCATCCTAAAATCAATGAGCCTATGGGCCCACACGAGAAGGAAAGATAGACCACATACAAGTCTAAGTGAGGGTCGATCCTAAAACCATTTGGTGATAGGTGGCGTAGCTCACTATACTTATATGTTAGTCTTCTTTCCTCTCTTTCTCTAATGTGGGACAAACTCGCACTCTTTATATTTCAACACACCCCTCACGTGTGGGTCTATCACGTGACATAATTTATTATTTCGAGGTGTTAACGACTAACATAAGAGCAACCTGCTCTGATACCATATTAGAATTTACAATGAGCTTAAGGGCCTACACGAGAAGGAAAGTTAGACCACGTACAAGTCTAAGTGTGGTTCCATCCTAAAACCAATTGGTGATAGGTGGAGTAGCCTACTAGACTTATATGTTAGTCTTCTTTCCTCTCTTTCTCTAATGTGGGACAAACTCCCACTCTTTATATTTTAACATAAATAAAGAGTGAAATTTGTCTAATTTGTATTAAGAATAATAATAAAATGTTGACATGAAGTGATCAGTAAAATTTGCCAATTGAATTAAAAAGATTAAAATAAGAAATTGTTATTTCTTTTCTTTTCTCAATAGTCATTTTAATTTGAAGATAATATTGAGCCACCGAATAAATTATGTTATCTATTTTTTTTGAAATTCTAGATCATAGAATATATCAAAACTAAAAATTAGACATCAAGCATAAAAATAATATAACTCCTAGAAAAATACAATGAAAAAAATTCCGTCAATGATTAACAATTTTTGTCATTGCTTTTTATTGAATAAAAAAGTTCATAATAAATACGGAATGATATGATTGTGTTGTGGGCGGTGGGAGATAAAGCAAAAAGAAAGGGGAAGGAAAAGGCACGTCCTGGAGTTGGCAGTCCATAAACGTGTTAGGTTAGACGGCACAAAGAAAGGGTGTCCTTCGGTTTCATGAGCAAATAGAAAATAAAAAATCAACCCCAGTAAGTAACCAACGTCCCTCCCTCGCACCCTACCCTACCCTACCCTACCCTACGCCTCATTTTACCTTTTTATCTTTTCTTCTTTCTTCCTCAAGCTCCCTCGTATCCTCCTCAAAACACATACTTACATACACAGCTCTATCTTTTTTCTACTTTTATTCTCTTCCCTTTTGGACATAGCTTCTCGATCTGCACTTCAATTTTTGTTTCCTATAGTTTCTCTTTTCTCCCTCTCTTTCTCTCATTCTTTTTAAAAATAATATTCTGAATTCATTCCTCATTTTGTACTAGTCCGATTTCCTCTGAAATCGGGTATCTTTATTTCTGTTCGGGTATTTGAAATTCTGGGTTCCGTCTTTTCGGTAATCAAAGTATGCGATTGGCAAAGAAAAAATTTCGTTTTCTCCCGTCTGTTTTTCAGATTTCATTTTCCACAATTGTTTGATTCTTTGCGGTTTTTGTTTTATTGGATTCTAGCTTTAATCTAATACCCATTTGCATGCCGCGTTTTGCAAAAGAGTAAAGTTTCCACTTTTTACTTCTGAAAAAGGCAATCCGTTGATGTGTTGACTTTTCATTAATCTTTCGATTTTTCGGTGGTGAAAGTCTGGCCTTTTGGGGGATGATATGTTGAAAAAGGCTAATCGGGTATAAATTTCGGAGAAATAGCAGTATTTCAGCTTCTGGGTTGGTTTGTTCATCAATGGAGAAATCTAAAATTGATCACATAATTGGTGGCAAGTTTAAGCTGGGGAGGAAGATTGGGAGTGGATCTTTTGGAGAACTGTGTCTGGGTATGCTTGACTTTTAGCAATTTCATATTTTTCTTTATTTTACATCCAACTTTTTGCTTTTGTGTGGTCCTAGGGTTTGAAGTAATGTGATCACTTGATTTGGATGTTGTTTAGGTGTTAATGTACAAACTGGAGAGGAAGTTGCTATCAAACTGGTAAGTGGCATTTTCTGTTCATTCAAATCTATATGTTCGTTTCTATAGATTATACTACATTGTAGTTGTGTTTTGTTGTAAGATGAATTTGATTTTATGGATAGTTTTTGGATGAAAAGCTGTCAAGCTTAGAATATGCATATGATGTTTGTTATGATGATATCACCGTTGTTGCCCGTCTATCTCTATCTCTCTCATTCTAATAAAGTAGTTGCAGATTGTCCCATGATCATGCTCCGACACTCACTATATATATATATATATATATTTTTGCATTTTTCCAGGAACCTGTGAAAACCAAGCATCCCCAACTTCATTATGAGTCAAAATTGTATATGCTTCTTCAGGGAGGAAGTAAGTCTTCTTTCTCTCTCACACACACACACATACACAAACATGTACATGCCATTTAATTTGTGTTAGCTGCATGTCATGGTTCTTGCGAACATAGTATGCTTGTGGTGCTGATTGATTTTTAGGAACCTTTTTACTTTTAATTTTTGGCTAATAATCTGCTCTGATTCATGCGATGAAGCTGGGATTCCTCATCTGAAGTGGTTTGGTGTGGAGGGAGAGTACAATGTCATGGTTATTGACCTTCTTGGTCCTAGTTTGGAAGATTTGTTCAACTATTGCAACCGGAAGTTTTCATTGAAGACAGTATTGATGCTCGCTGATCAACTAGTTAGTACATGAGTTCAATATATGTTTCACACTATTTCTTTAACAGTGAAATAATGTATTTCTCTTTTTAATATCTTCAGATTAACAGAGTTGAATACATGCATTCTAGAGGCTTTCTTCATCGTGATATAAAGCCTGACAACTTCCTGATGGGCCTAGGGCGCAAAGCCAACCAGGTACTCATTCTTGGATAACTCGTGTACTTATTTGTTGCAGTGAAGAGATTAGAGTTGTTGCACATCAAATTGTGCAGTAAACTTTAGCTTTGTTAGATATTCTATGATGAGGTGAAATATAATCTGTTCAGAGAAGTCTTCTTTGTTTCAATGGTGAACATTTTTCATCCGTCAGTGGTACTTTTTATTTTTTTGGATCTCTTGGTTCCAATTTTTTGTTTGCATTTTTGTAGATCTTACAAAGCACCTTGCTATAACCTCACCTCCTTTCTTTTGTATGCCTGAGGTGTTGATGAAGAAATGTCCATCATAAACATATCACCTTCAGGTTATATGTTATTGTATTAAAAGTTTCCAATGTTCCCTTTAATTTTCTGTCAAAATGAGTGGGTGAGTGAGAAACTCTTAGTTTTATAGCAGAGCCTTCTTTTATTGGTTTTTCCACAACCAAATTTCATGCAACCAACCTTTGAAAAACTAAATGGAGGTTATTAGCCATGCAATGCAGTATTGTTATTCTATTTGGTTTTACTGTGGACCATATTAATGAACCATGCCCTGCATTACTAGTTCTCTGTGATAAATCTTTTTGTAAATTCCAAACTATAAATTTTCTATATTCGGATGAAAAATAGTTAATACTGCCACTGTGGCCTGATTGCTTCTTATATTTGCAATTTTTTCTGATCATCTTATCCCAGGTATACATTATTGATTATGGCCTTGCAAAAAAGTATAGAGATCTTCAGACTCACAAACACATCCCATATAGGTAATATTTTTTCTTTGTGGTTATGCATCTTCATTATTGTCCCATAAAATTTCATCCATGTACTTTTCCACCTCCCTGTCAGCATATGTGTGAGCATTTCAACTGTGATGCTGTCTCTCCCCTCTCTTGTCTGTTTCTTTTTTCGTGGCTACTTATTCAAATTCCTACTTTATTTTTGTTGTCTTTACTCTTTCATTTCATTATAGAGGGAGCTCATATAAGTTTTGTTTGTAGAGAAAATAAGAACCTAACAGGAACAGCCCGCTATGCAAGTGTCAACACTCACCTTGGAGTTGGTGAGTTTCATTTCTGGATTTCAAGCAATTAAGTGGATTTCATGTCAACTTAGAACTGTTAACTGTTTCTAATGCGATTGGTATGATTCAATTACCAGAGCAAAGCAGACGTGATGATTTGGAATCTCTTGGTTATGTTCTCATGTATTTCCTAAAAGGAAGGTTGAGTTTATATTACCCCATTTTAATTCAATCTCTTCTATTTCTTGAACATTGATCTACTTGACATTGAATACATTTCCTACATTTTCACTGACTTATTTCTTTCCTTTTTGGGTTTCAGTCTTCCATGGCAAGGATTAAAAGCTGGGACAAAAAAGCAAAAATACGACAAGATCAGTGAAAAGAAAGTTACAACTCCTGTGGAGGTGTGATCTTATATCTTTTGATGATGTCAAGATCCTTATTGTAATGCACATTCAACACAAGTTAAAGAGTATACTGGTCAAGCCTGAACTTGTTGCATTCAATTCTAGCATAGAATGCTAGACGGCATGGTTTGGAGTCTTTGGAAGTTGCATGGATGAATCATATAAATGAGGTCTTTGAGTTTGTTGGTGTATTTTTGTTTAACAATATATGATAAGTCTTTTCCTCATCAACCCGTGTTTGTATAGTGGTGTAGGACAAATAGAAGCATTAACCAGCAGCTAAAAATCATAAATTAGGAAATATGACTGATATTAGGCTGTTGGAATATCAAGTTTCAGGTCTAAATTTTAGCTTGGAATGCTAAAGTTTCAGAATAGGTATAGCTAAGTTTTTAGGGTTTGCTGAAAATTCAGGCTAGGATTTTAAGGTTTAATATGGTTGGAATTTGAGGTTGATATGGCTAGAATTTATGGTTTTGGTTGGTGGAACTTCAGTGAAGAACATAATAAAAGGTAGGAAATTAGGAATCACTCTTAGGGTTAAGAATCACTCTTAGAAGAAAGCATCACACCTTCTAGTTGAAAACTCAAGTTTGCAGGAAAAATTTCAGGATCTCTTCTTATTGAAGGGCTGCGTACACATACTTATAGAGAAATTCTTAGAACCTTTATTCTAGTAAGAAAGAGTCCCTAACAAATTTAAATCCTATTCTAATAAAAATTCTATATGTTTAAGTTTTAAACAAATAAGATAAATGTATTTAAAATTAGAATAACATAGCTATCTTACTACTACTTCCTATCTAGTAAGGAATCTTAACATAATCTAAATTTCAGCCCTTGTTGTCTTTGCTGTCAACTCAATTCTCATCCTTCATTCCACCAAATTAAGGCATGTGGTTGATTAATTTTTCTTCCTTTATTTCTTCTATTGACTATAAGCTCTTTTGCATCATATAGAAATGCACATTTATTTAAATCGGGTAAAGTTAGGGTGCATTACTCTGCAATTTGCTGGTCAATATAGTTTTTTTGCTGTATGACAGGTGCTTTGTAAATCATACCCATCAGAATTTGTTTCATACTTCCATTACTGCCGATCATTGAGGTTTGAAGACAAACCTGACTATTCATATTTGAAGAGACTGTTTCGAGACTTGTTCATTCGGGAAGGTGAACTGCAAAATTGGTTATTTTCATTTTACTGATCAACATATCTGCATTTCTGTCGTAGATATCCTCTTTCTGATTCAAAATAACAGTCAGGTTCTTTAGCAATGTTCTTAGTGCTATTTGAAATATTGATACTGCAGGTTACCAGTTTGATTATGTGTTTGACTGGACTGTTCTGAAGTATCCTCAGATCAGTGGCAGCTCCAGAGGACGAGTAAGTTGTTAAAAAGTAAAATGACCTGAGTTTCTGGTCCTCCATGATGTTTACATGCCCTAATTCTTGCCTCTTTTCAGCATTCTAGTGGGAGACCTGGTCAAGTAGGACCATCTGCAGAAAGACCAGTAGAAAGGGTCTCAGGTATATCTCTCTTAAAATGGGTCTATAAATACTGTTGCTTTTGTGGAAGTCTAAGCTGTGATCAGAAGATGAGATTCTTTTTGAAGTTTTGACTACCATAAACAATTTCGGTACACTGTTAACGCTAGGATTGGATATGGTTTAATATCAAACCATAGTTCCCCCTGATTTCACCTAGTCTAGGAATAGCAATGGGTAACGCCAATTGCCGGTCTGAAGGCCGACCAGGCCTGGCTCATGCTGCCTAAGCCTGAGCCTGATTGGACTTTGGCCGGTCTGTGCACGAAACCAGACCTAACCTGTCAAATTCTGAAAACTGACCCAACCTGCCTAAAACTCAACCCGACCATGCCTTTGCACCCTCTCCAATTCCCACTTTCCATCGCCTCCCTATGTTTTCCATCGCCTCTCCTTCAATCTCGTCCAAACACCAGATCTGGAACTTCCAAAAACAACTAAACAACGACAAGGGCACAAACTAATCCACCTGCCATTGTCTCTAGTAGTTGCATCAAGAAAAAGGAAAAGGAAAAGAAGAGAGGAGCAAACAACGGTGGATAAATTCGTTTTGGTGGTGTATAAATTTGTTTTTTTAAGAGCTGTGGCTCCAAGTTCCCATCGATTTCATGAAAATTATTGTGCTAACTTTTTGATTTTCTAAATTGTATTCAGTTGGGAAGGAGATCCGTGAGAGATTTTCAGGTGCAGTTGAAGCATTCTCAACAAAAAAGGTTTCTAGTTCTAGTCCATTTGACAATTCCAGACACAAGGGTTTGGATAATGTAAGCTCCATACCTTGTCCTTTTACTTTATATGTTTTGAATTGGAATTCAAAAGATTTGTCTTATCATTTACACATGTGAATTAGGCTGATTTGAACCTTGTGCTTTCGCTGCGGTCAGAACGTAAAAGATGTCTCAGCTCTTTGAGAACTTGAGTTTTTTCTTTTAGTTGTTACTTTTTTAGTGTATCGTTTCCTTTCTGCTTCCCTTACAAATGGTTCTGTTGAAAGTTTGCCAGTATATGAAGGGAAATTCAGTAGCTCAGTGTTTTCATGTTTACTCAATCCTTTGGAAAGCATCAATTTAAACCAATTATAGCAAGAACATTCCATGTACATCAAGAATAAAGCTCTTTCTTTACTGTGCTGAGATTGTCTATATGACTTTTTTGCGTGAACTTCTGAGGGCCAAGCTGTTGCAGATATGGTCTTTAGTTTGTGCTGTTGAAGGACAGTGAAAATTGAAGGAAAATATATAAGATATGTCTCGGGTTTGAATGGCTTATAATATTGTAATCTAGTTGATAGATGTGATTGATTGAATCCTGAACCCGCTCCATACGTGTGTTTGCGGACACCTTGTTGTCATTGTGCAATTGTTTCTAGATGTTGCAAAAAAGAGCAGAATTGTTGTTTAAGTAAGAAAGCTTGTGTTTGTGTTTTAAATAATCACTAAAAACGTTGTAAGCTGCAGCAACCTGAACCAGAAAAAGGGCGCAGTTCCTCTCGGTATGGCAGCAACTCTCGAAAAGCTATCATCTCCAGTAGTCGGCCAAGTTCCTCTGGTGAACCTAGTGACAGTCGATCTGGCAAAGTAACTTCAAGCAGTGGACGTGTGACTTTGTCACAAAGAATGCAGCAGCCTGGGTACGAGCACAAATCACTGCAAGCTCGTGCTACACCTAGCAAAGGCACTCGAGATGACACCTTCAGGAGCTTTGAGTTTCTCTCAATCAGGAAGTAACGAGGAGGTGGAGAGAGTGCAAAGTTTAATGGTTGATGCCCCAAGAATGACGGCAGAACTCTTCCATGTGAACGATGATTGGTGCTTTTATGCTGTCACCCGTGTAAATGGGAGTATACCAGCATTTGGATGCCCATGGTCATTTTCTGCCTTGAAACATTACTTCATGTTACTTTCCTGATTCCTCTTTTTTCCCTTCTGGAGAGTTTCTGATTCTGACCCTTTTGTAATGGTTCAGGACATCCAAGAGAAAACGAGAATTATGTATCAGAATTTTATTGTCGGTGTTTGTGAACTTTTAGTTGCAACTTTTTGCTTTTTTATGCATTGCACGACTCGTGTGGATGCTTCTCTTCCTTGTGATTAAGCAGCCCTCCCATGAACCAGAACGTGATTCTCACGTATTCTTGTTGCAGAAAGGGAGAGATGTAGACAAGAATGCATGGCAAAAATCCATTTAGCTAGCCCAGATTTCGGTCATTGCTCATGTCATCAGAAACTCTGTGCACACTTACGGGGATTAATCCAATGAATTTACAGTATCTCAAGTTGAGACTTGAAGAGCAGTAACAAGTCAGTTAAAGGTCTACGCTAGCTATTAATGAAAATAGTGGAGAATGGAACTTGAACAGTTAAAATTGGGTTGAAAACTTGAACTTTGAATTTTTAGGAGACAGTTTGGTTTACAGAAGGTAATGAAAATAAAAATGAATATAGGGAGGAATGAGAATGAATATAATTATTATAATTATAATAGTTAGTTAAAATTAAGGAATGATTATCATTGGTTGGTTTGTTAAAAATCTTGAAAAATAAAAATTTGTTAAAAAATTGTTTTATATCAAAATTTAAATATAATTTAATTAATTATATTTTATGCACCCTATTTATAATGATAAAATATTCAAAATCAAGTATATTGTATTTTTTTTCCACAATTTCAAAAATTGTAGATTTTTTTAAAAATTCTATTTGTATTTGTTACCCTTAAATTAATATTATTTGGTAAGTCTGTAATTTATTATGATTGTTTAAATTACTATGAAAATTGTAAATTTAATAATAATAAATTCATTCACCCTCGATGAATAGTTCAATTAAAGACATGCATAAAGCCCTTATATTAAGAGAATAACTCAATGATTCCCATTCTTTAGAATTAGCAGGGGAATGGAGGATTGCCGAGAATTAGGTAATGAAAATGTTGCCCCTTTAATAATAGTTTGATGCTAAATACAAGTTTTCATCCCATTCCCGTACATTTTTCTCCGTTACCCCTAAACATGCATACCCTAGTTATCGTCTCAGCGGTTTCACAAGAGCTTCTAACCTCTTCTCCAACACATTCACCGCCAGAACTGCAGTGTCGAATCCAGGATTGATCAAGCTAATCTAGACAATTTACATCACTAAATTAAAAAAAGATACTCAACTAGGCTCTTCAACATTAACCTTGAAGTCTTGTCTTAGTTCTTCCCTGCAATTATACCTTTCTGTCAAATTTTGACAAAGATAATTATATCAGAGATTATAGAGTTGATAATAAAATGACACAACTAATGAGTTTAGAAATTGTGACATTTTATTATAATAACTAGAAAAGAACAATTAACGATATTATCTAAAAATAATAAATAATTATCAATTGAAGTTAGAGACGGATGCACATTAGGGGCAAGTGAGGGCAGGGCCCTTGCCTCCACTGCCTTAAAAAAATTTCATATAAAAATATTATTATTTTTAGTTTTGATCCCATAATTTTTTTTGACCCCATTAATTTAATTTAGTAATATGAAAGTATTTTAAATATTTTATTCCCACTAATAAAATTTTCAGGATCCGTCCCTGATTAAAGTGAAGTTATAATAATAAAATTTTTAATAAATATAATAATAATATTTTAAAACATATAAATATAAAAGAGATAATTTCTGTAAGAAAGAAAAGAGGTTTTTTTTTACCAAGAGCCTTTAATTGGTAAAATTACAACAAAATCCAAGTGAGTAATTTGATTAATAATGCATATGAGATGAAAGATCTTATATATATTTATGTATTAGATCATAATCCCTATAATCAGTGTCAGGACAAATTATATATCATCTTAATCATGTTCTTAAATTACATTGATAATTATAATTGTGATGGAATGATTAATTATTCTATGAAATTATTGAATTCTAAAGAGATAATTATAAAAATATTGGAATAAATATTAAATGACATTATTGAATTCTAAATTGATAATTATAAAAATATTGGCATAAATATTGATTATCATTATATTGTTTAAGAGCAAATTACAAATATGCATCTTAATGATAATCATCAAATTATAATAATGACTAGTTTCAAATAAAAGATAAATATTAATTATTTGTATCCAAATATCCTTACAAACATGTATTATGTTATGTCTTCTCCATCGGGTGTGTTCGAAGATAAGTTTGTTTTCAAACCTAAAATATATTTTGTAAGACTAATATCTTATTATATTACTCTTTGCAAAGTGTAGACTGGACTGGACACAATCTCATCTACAAGATGAAATCTAATAGTTACAAAATGAAGACCTAGGCTAGTATCAAAACATATCTAGAGACAAGCAGTAATACGACAAAAGAATTGAATTGGCAGTAGTGACTAACCAAACTCGGGATACGTGGCACGCAGCAATGTGTTACGTTTGACAAAAAGTAAAACAATATTTGAAACCAATTGAAGATTGTGTTGTGTCTCCAGAAATTCAAAGTTTGTCTATAAACACTTACGAAGTTCGAACC
The DNA here is from genome assembly GCA_027563825.1 of Erythroxylum mucronatum. Lineage (NCBI taxonomy): Eukaryota > Viridiplantae > Streptophyta > Magnoliopsida > Malpighiales > Erythroxylaceae > Erythroxylum > Erythroxylum mucronatum. The sequence continues at coordinate 9,988,662 of JAOSBP010000009.1, forward strand.
AAAAGAACAAGAAGATGGTGGTCTAAAAGTTCCCATCGATGGAGAGTGCCGCTGTCATCAAACCTCTGCCACCAGAGTCTCTTGCCGCCACCTTCACCTGAGAACAAAGAGGCAGACTGTGACCCAAGGTAGAATAACTTTATAAATAGATTACAAATGTTATTAATTGAATTCATAGTTAATAACAAAGAACTAATATGATTGTACTTAAAATAGAATATACATTTATTTTATACTTTATGTCTAATCGAAACATTGTATAATGAAAAGATTGAATTATGCAAAAAATCATACACAGATAGGTTAGTTAAAACCAATTTGGCTTTTCTAAATATTTAGGTAGTCATAACGCGTTGTTAGACGTCAAACTTGATCTATGATTATAAATTGCTTAATCGGAGAATTAAGGACAAATTAAAAGAAGTTTTAATTTATCTAATTCTAATTATGAATTCTAATTATAATTTATAATCATTGCTAAAGTATTTAGGAATCTAATGAGTCTCGCATAAAGAAATGGTTGAAGAGAGCAAAGATATTTTAATCAAGTTAGACTTAATTGTAAAGTCTGAGAAACTTTATGATTAAATATGAAATATTTAACAAGTAAGGATCAATATGAGATATTGAATCTTACTTGGACATAATTAGTATCTAATTAGAATTATTTGTAATTATAATAAAAGTTTAATTAAATTAGAATTTAATTTCAATTAAATTACTAAAATGCCAAAAACTTATTATAAATATGCTTAAGCTCAATGGACCTAGTACTTCTTGCTTTACCCTCTCTATAAGAATTACAGAGCAAATAGGAAATGAATGTGACTGATGGAGTAAGTAGAGTGGGTGTAATAAGAGTAACATTGCAAGGTAACATCTGGGAGTTGAGGGGACTAGGGGATATAACCATTCGATGATGAAGATGGCAATGGCGCATGATAGACTCTGCAAGTGCATAGATTAAGTTGCAGTAATCAAGTGTCGATCCACAAGGACTAGGTCAAATTACTAAATTTATACCTCCTAAATTTGCTAAGCAATCGATTGAGAAAATTATGCTATTAAGGAAATTGTAATGAACGATAAACAGAATTAATGCTAATATTCTAGGAATTCATTCTAACGAAGAAATCATGTATTTCCTTATGAAATAATTCACTGATCTAGTACATTAACTAACTGTTGTCAATCAATTCTTTCGAAGTAATTAACGTGTTGATTTCAATTTTTAAACCAATTTCTTAGACTAAAAACCGAATTCAACCCAATTAACGCCTTTTGATGCTTACCGTACTCCTAACGAAGAAATCTATTTCTAGATATTCATTCAGTTAGATCTAATCCAGTATTTTAGATATCAAACATCACTTTTCAGTACTTAGTTTAACACCATCCATAATTAATTCAGAACCCTAGATTAGAAAGGTTAGATTAATAATTGACGAAATAACTTTACTAAAATTTAATCAACATTGAAATAGAAATAAAATCATAAGGTTTAATACAAAATTTCTAAGTTAAAATAAACATCCTAGAATAAAGAAATTTAAAGATCCATAACTAAATTAATCTCAAAAGCAAAATGAACAATCAACTTCGACATGAAGGATGAAATAAGAAAATAGAAAAAAGAGGAAAAGGAACTCCAATTTTGTCTTGGATCTTGATCCCTCAATCTCCAATTCTCTTTGTTGATCGCTGTTTCCTCTTTCTCCTCCTCGATCTTCTTCTTCTTCCCTGTCCAAGTCGTCACATTTTTCTCTGCCAAAAACTGCCTAAAAACCAACCCCTGGCTCATCTGTTTCTCCGCTATTTAAAACTCTGAAACCGTCAAAAATAACCGCCTTACACGGGTCGTGTGAAATCACACGGCCTGACCGTGTAACATTCGGATGACCTTGTGCGCATCAGTCTTCAATTTACACGGGTCGTGTAAAATTACACGGTCTACCCGTGTAACCTTCGGGTGAATCTGCGCACATCCAGGTTCCAATTGCACAGACTGTGTAAATTCACACGGTTAGACCGTGTGATTAACAATCCTGCAAAAATAAAGAGAAAAAACAACGGCAGTATAAATTCACCAAAAACAAAAGAAATTCCACACAAAATAATGTACAAACAAAGACAAAATAGATCAAGAAAATAACAAAAACAACAAATTATCAAACTCCACTATGCTAAACGTTTGCTTGTCCTCAAGCAAATTAAAGTAAAGACACAAAAACACGGAAACACTTTGAACAACAATTTCGAAACAAACAAAATGCAACATGTGACTGGATCAATTACGAGCTCCAAGGAATGGTTCATCACTCACGAACTCTACTAAGTTTAGCTCAAAGGATCAATTAACTTAATGAAAATAGTCGAAAAGTAGGATTATCCCTCCACTGTTCCCTCTGTCTCAAAGGAGCGCTTGGTTACCAATTTATTAGACCATTTCAATTTCCCCAGTAACACATGCCTCAAAGGGGTACCTCGTTAGGTATTTCCCCAGTAGCATGCATCTCAAAGAGGTAGCACAGACCAATGAAACCCTTGGTTGGTCGAGTTATAAAATGGCCCAAAAAGGGACTCAACTTTCCCAATTACTAGCTACTCCATACATAAGCCACTTAAGGAGCACAAACGCCGTGTCGTTTATGCCGGCTAGAGTTGGTAAACCAAAGGTGTGTGAATGCTCGGAAAATTGAAACGTCCCAAAAAGGGGATATTCCTTCCAATATTAGCATCTCCATACATTCAAGAACTTAAGGGAAGATGGTGCCGTTCCACCAACTTCAGCTAATATTGGTACTCACATAGGTCAAAATTTTGTATTTATTAATTTTTTTGAATAAAATTAAAGGTAAGCAAACGATTCTCCAGTAACAGAAAAGGAACAGCAACGGGGTTATCCATTAGGTAGATTAAGTTATGTTATAAAGGAGCTAAACTTAGTTATGAACGGATGTCCACCATTTCCTACGAAGTTCACAGTTGACCTATGATAGCAACGAAAGGACAATGCAAAAGACAGAAAGAACTAAGTGACCTAACTCCCCTATGCTAAAACGAAGCATTGACCTCAATGAAAAACAATTATGGAGAAGAAGGAGGAGGGGGAGGAGTACCTGGGTTTGCAGAAGATTGACGCCACAAGTTAAAAAACAATTATGGTGGCATTTTGAGTTTCAACAAGGCGCTGCAAGTTAGCCTGATTAGTATGAATGGTGGAAAGAGTGTCCCCGAAATGTTGAAGATAATGGCTCTGATCGGTAAATAAATCGCGGAGAGCGGCTTGTTCAGATTGTATAGAAGAGAGCGTTTGATATAGAGCGCGAAGTTCAAAAACGGAGGGGTCGGGTTGGGCAGAAGAAGAAGGCATGGATGTCGGTTGAGGGGGAGAGAAATGCAATGGTACGGGATCGGTGTTGTCAACCAAAGGCATCCAACCAATGTTGGATGGATCACGGAGAGTCGTACGGGTCGGACAGGGCAAACAAAAAAGTACGTTATTAGGATATACCCAACAATGGTGTCCCCGTACGGACCGTCATATATGCATAGCTTCTAAGGCGGGAAAATCGATGCGCTCAGAGCCCTAAACTAGAAAAACCGAATTGGTTAGAGGATCGAAGCCTAAGGTTAATGCAATCGGTGTAATCAAACCCCCGATAGAAATTTCTCCCAAAGTTTGAAGCGCAACACGTTAAAATTGGGCTGCTAAGAAAGAACCAGCATCAACGGGTTCTCCAATATGCATTGCATATAAGAAATACAATTCAGGGGATCTAACTACATTCTTGCTATCACCCCAAGCAAAAATCCCACTAGATAAAATGCAATGAGCATAACGGAAACAAGGATTTTTAATGCTAGTGGCCTTAGAAGAGCTGGGGTTATATCGTGTGCCATCAGCAATTCGATACCAAAATTCATTGCAGTTAAAATCCGGTGGAATTCTACGATGGGTCATATTTAAACCAGTAGGCAACAAGTAAATGGCATTAAATTCAGTTAAAGTAAAGGTATAGCGGTGGCCTAGAAGCTGAAAACTAATTTTACCTGCTTCACAATCCCGACCCTGAATGACCTCAACAGAAATTGTGCTTAAAAATTCTAGGGTTAAATTAGAAAATGTTGAGCAACGCACATCTAAAAAGGTCCGCAATCTAATTGAATCAAACAACCTATACACATCATCTAATAAACCGAGGTCATTCAAGGTATCCTCATCGTAATATCGAGTAGCAACTAGTGGTTGAGACCTTAAGGAAGCATAACTAGCACATTCATCACTATTCGTTAAACCAAAAGGATTGGAATTACCTATTGTACGAGAAGGGCGAGATGATGGTGTGGAGGTGGAAGTGGAAGCGCCAAGTGCCAAACGACTTCTCTTCGGACCCATTGACAAAAACAGAGGAGAGAAGAAGGAAGATGATAGTCGGACTTCACTAAGCGTGCGAAGCTTGAGAGAAGGGAAAGAAAGCAATAAGGAAAGGGAGAGTGGTCGGAAAAATGAGAGGAGAAAATGATGAGTCGGAGAGTATTTGAGAGAGGGAGAGGCGGCAATAGAAAGAAAGAAAGAGGGAAAACAATTAGGGATTTAGGGGAAGAAATTGGAACGAAATGGGTAGCTAAAGAGATTCACACGGTCCGTGTTAGATAACACGGTCAGGCCGTGTAAACATAGCGCAGGAAGGTTGGAGAGTCACACGGTCTGTGTGATTTCACACGGTCAGACCGTGTGACATTCGGCCAAAAATGGTGCGATGGAGACAGAAGGTACACGGCCCGTGTAATTTTACACGATTTAGCCGTGTACCTTTCGAGTGAAACAGGACGAATAGAGGCAATGTTTACATGGTCCGTTTTTTTTCTTTTCTTTTTTTTGAATAATGAAAATAACTAACAAATCAAAGAAAAGAAATGTAAGGAATATTAACATAGCTCAAGAAATGGTATGAGCAAACCAGGAAAGTAGATCATCAATTATGTGGTTCGGAAAGTGCCAACGTTGTGGTGGCACCTAATGGATGACCAGTGAAGTAAGGCTTTAGACGCTGTCCATTAACTTTGAAAGCTCCGGAAACTTCACTCCAAACCTCGACTGCGCCATGGGGAAAAACTTGTAGGACTTGAAACGGACCAGACCATCTAGATTTGAGTTTTCCTGGAAAAAGACG
>JAOSBP010000009.1:10005105-10017365 GCA_027563825.1 Erythroxylum mucronatum
GCAAATCACAATTTGATAAGGCACTCATGCCTTTTTCCCATTTCAAGTAGTCAGTCAAGTATATATGCAATGCATATATGACACTTTTCTCTTTTATTCCAGTGTTGTGACCGAGCGCTTAAACAGTGAACAGTATATAGTAGACGCGTCTAGGGAGTAGGAGAGCCCTCTGGGTATGCACTATCTCCCTTCGAGCTGGAGGCTCTTTTTCAGTATCAGTGGCAACTCTGGTCACAACTGTTGTTATTATCCGTTTATGCATTTGTGAATGCAATGCATATGCCCAATTTACCAGTCAATTAACAGTCAATGTATCAAAATCAAGAAACAGTCTGTCACAGATTGGTCACATTCATAGCAAACAATTCACAATTTTGCACATCATGACACTTCTATGTCATAATACCCAATACATCGGGCCCTCCGCCCGGAATCCATGGTCAGAAACAAACACAATCCTGATCCCACCATTATTTCCCACATTAGACATATAATAATTGAATGAACCATCTAAGTCACTCACCTATCACTTCCGAGCTAATGCTGGGAAGTCTCTGCAACGTCGGTAGGTCGACGCTCCAATTGTGCCTCTATAATAATCAGAGAGTATAACCATTGCTAATTGTCTAATCAGAACTAGTTAATGATGCACATGTAGCAATTAGAAAGGGTACAATGCATGTTCATGATATTCCGAGCCCTAATCTAAAATTTTCCATCATAAAAATCCGTCTAAAAATTAGAAATCTAACGGCACCGAAATTACTCAATTCGGGTCTCTATAGGTCCAAAAATAAATAAAACAGTGATTAAAGAACCATTAACCGGACCCATGTCAATTTTTCGTCCAAAAATTCCCAATTTCTCATAAAATGAAATTCAATATCTCATGAATCCGATGCCTCGAGAATCAGGTCAATCGGAGGTCGGATGACAAAGATATAGGCAAAATAGTGAAGAAATGCATGTCCTAGTCGACTGGTCTGAGAATCCTAGTCGACTAGCCCTACTATAATGTCCTAGTCAACTGGTCTAATAATCCTAGTCGACTAGCCCTATTAAAATGACAGATCTGAAACAATTGCCTCCGACATGCCAACTTGTCTAAGTCATAACAACCTACTCCAAACTCCAAATTGGACAAACTTGGTATCTATTTCATAGATAAAAGAGATCTCTACAAGTTTTATGAAGGACACAAAAGCCAATTTCACCCCTAAGAGTGTCAAAATTCCAATCAAAACTACTGCCTAGTTATAGGGTTTCAAAACAGTACAGTAGTTTCCAAAATCCATAACTTCTCATTCCCTTTGCTAAAAATTACAAAATAAATGCCAATTGAAAGATCAAAATGTGTCCTACAACTTTCATGACAACATGTGGTCCAATTCAATTGCTAAATAGGTCAAACAATTCAATCAATGATGCTGCCCCTGAAAACACCTGAACTGAACAGCAGTTTTCTAAAAATCATAACTCCTTGCACAAATGTCAAAAAAATGCATACTTTATACCTATGGAAAGATCAAACACAATGCTACACTTCTCATGAAGGGCTTCAAAGCCAATTCCATCTCTAACAAGCTCAAAACTGTCATGCAAGTGACTGCCCTGATCAGCAGTCAATAACCTAACTTAGGTTCAGTTTTTGAAAATTCATTACTCCCAAATCTGATATCCAAAAATAGCATGCTATATACCATTTTCAAGCTAATTGTTTCCTCTACAAATTTCCAGAAGATCACTTGAGTCAATTCAAATCACAGAAATCTCTAAATTTGCTTCCAATCACAATACTCACAAAACCTACACTTATGGCTAGGTTTCACCAAAATGCACATAACCAGTCAATAGTCAACAATTCATATCTCCCAATATACATATCGAAAAATTGCAAAATCAGTGGCAATGGAAAGCTAACATGATAGGCTTCAACTTTCATGAAGACCATTTTCACCAATTCCTCCTAAATCAATCTAGAAAAATCATCAAAAGTTTAGGTCATTTAATTCGGGTACTGTTCACACAGCCCACAACAAGAACTTTCAAAGCCAAAATTCAACCTCTTAAGGCTACAATTAGACAACACCTATTTCACAAGAAATCTTAGCCAATCAACTAAAGTTTCATTTGGTTCAAACCTCACCTCATTTGCTTAACCACACAATTAGTTATGATCAAAACATTGCAATAGGTACAAAATCAATTTTCCAGCTTTAATACTCCATTCACTTCCTATCATGCCAAGTCCAATTCTACTTCAATAAGCATACCAAATGGACAAGAAATCAGCCACTTGATCATCAATACTTTCACTTAGACCAATAGCCACAATTTGGCAGCACTTAAGATACACATTTTCTTACTAAATTCCCATTTATCTAACCTCATTCAAACATCAAAACCAATCAAAACCAATCCACAACATATTCATCATTCATCCTCACACAAACTTACTCTTATACCCAAACAATCCTACCCCTATCTTTATGAAATTAATGCATAAATAATCACAATAAAGGCACCATAACCCCCATTGAATGCATCTAACAACCATGACATGCATAATTAAAGCTTAAAATAAAACTTACCTAATTAAAGCTTCCTCTTAAAGGCTTCAACTACCAACAACTTCTCCACCTCACTTTCTTACTTCACTCCACATACACAATTACCATGATAAGAAGGTAGTTTGGATGCATGAAGGAAGGCTCTTAAGGTTGGAGGAAGTAACACTTTAAGAAGGAAAAAATCGATGGAGAGGTAAAAAGAAAAGAAGGTTTTCGGATGGGGTGAAGAAATAAGCAAGAAATTTGATCTTTTTCATTCCTTTATCAATGAAGTTGCCGAATTCAATAGCTAAGGAACAAGACAAAAGCATTAAAGCTCTTTAGGACACTTGGCATTTGTAGGAAAAGACAAAAAAAGAAAAGGACAAAAACATGTAATAGAATTATTAAGAACCCTAATGTGAAATTTGACCCATTCAAGTCCAATGGCCCTAATTTCAATCCCAAAATAATATACTCAATATTGTAGTGCCATTGGACAGCAATTTTCGATACCAAAAATCAACCGGTTCGTCACTTGGCGATTTTTTCGGTCCGGGAATTTTCTCCGGAAAATTCCAGAAAATTTCTAAAAAGCCTTTAAAATATAAAACACACAATGGATCACTCAGAATAATTTTTCAAACACAAATACCACGTTATTCACAACCAAATTCCATTTAGGCCCAAATACCGGGAATGTCATGTATGCATGTACAATTATTTTTCATGTGCAAAAATTCACTGTTCACAAATACCAGTATGCATGAACAATCCTAATTAGTCCCAGTCACTCTCATCCTTTGCTAATTTACTATTCTACCCTTCCCGTCAAGGGTGGGATGTTACAGAGAGGGTCGTCGAAACTAGGATCTCGAATTGGAAGACCACTATGTATAGACAAGATCACTAGTAAAAAAACCATGTATTGGTTATGCCAGAATATTAGTAGAAGTTAATGTATCAAGGAAGCTGGTGATAAGTTTTGATGTGAAGATGCCTGGGGGTGCCCGATACACACAAATGGTTGTTTATGAAGCTTTTCCTAGCTACTGTTGCTATTGCAAACGATTTGGTCACAATCCTTTTGAATGCATATCCATAGAAAGGACTAAAAAGAAACAGATGAACGATCCTATAAATGATGGGGTACGAAAGATATACAAAATGCTAACATCATAAACAAAGGTGAAATTACTACGAATGGAGGTTCTATGAATCAGCTCAATCATGCGACGGAGGTAGAAGTGCATGAACAAATAAGAGTCCATATGGGATCAATTAAAGAGGTAAATCCTAATAAGAAGGGGGGGGGGGGGGACAACAACAACAAAATGAAGAGAGTACTGAAGTTACTGTGAACAAGGAGGCATTGACTAGAGTAAGGGGACAAAAGGTACCTCACAATAGGTCATTTTTTGAAGATTTACATTCACTTGTTTCTTCGAGCAAGAAGAAGATTAGAGCAAATAAAGACAAGAGAAAGACAAGAAATGAAAACACAAATAAAATGAATTAAAGTTGCTCATGGTTATGCATGTCCCATGTAAGAACGTGAGTTCAAATTTAATAGGAAGCATTTGGATTGATTGTTTCAGCAGCAGATGAAGAAGCAAAATGACATCATAGCAAGGAGGAGCAAAGAACCAAAATGGCAGCAGCAACAAGGATAAACAATAGAAGCAAACGTTGTATACAAATAAAAGTTTACATTTCACGCAGACATTGTGTGTAAAGGTAGTCAACGTTTTCTTTTAACGCAGACGTTTATGTTAAATAAAAATAGCTCTACGTTTGACGTAGACATTATGCAGGGTTGTTTTTTTAAAATGTGACATACACGGTAACTCGAAGGCGTGAACAGTAGAGGTGGAACAGAAATTAAATCATAAAATAGAGATAGGGGCATAGAACAGTAGGGTAGAGCTGCTAGATTTTCTCTTCCGTTTTCACCATCAAAGCAGCTATAGAGAAAAGGATTGATGCTTGGAGCATAAAAATGGAGATGGAAGGCTAGCCTCCCGACATCGGTTCAACGGGAACATCGACGTCAAGACACGACTAAGCTATTTTTATCATTTTAAGATTGTAATTTCTTTTTGGATTATTGTGTTGTTGATTTTATTTGATTGGGTTTTAGGATGAATGATCTTAATACGTTATTTTGATTGTTCTATTTCAAACCTATTGCTAAAACATTGAATGTAATCTGTAATCGTTACTTTTGATGTTTGTTAGTAGCATCTAATGATCCTGTATCATTAGGAACAACATAACTTAGGTTAGATAACCCGAACGTGTGAGGTCACTGCTTATATTGATCGTTTTCCACATCGTAATGTAGCTGCCAAATCAAATCTAGAGACCGTATCCTAGGTTCTTCTATACTTAAGTTTAATTAAAGATTATATCTTGATTAAACAAAACCTAAAGGAAAATCGAGATTAGGAGAGCATTCTATTAGTCTTAAATCAATAGTCCGAAGAGAGTTGTAAAGACGTTAGGATAATGAAAAATGTTAGGCCAAGATTGAACCTAAAACTGGACCCTATGTATATGCGACAGTTTAATAATTTTCGATTCCTTATTTTAATTTGTTTTCAATAATTTGCTTTTATTTTATTTTCTAAATTGCTAAAAATCCAAAAATCCCCCTTTTTATATTTTCCTTACATCAATTAATTTCGTTACGAAAATTAACTGAACATTTCCTGTTGATTCGATCTTGACTCACCATAACTACAAATTTTAGTGTGCAGACTTAGGCCAATTTTGCAGTGCACTCGACACGCGCTATCACAAAGTACAATCATTAAGTATTGAAGAATGATTAGCTTGAAATTCATAATCACCCAAAAAGACAACCAATGGACTTGTCATAGATTTTAAACAAAAATAAAAAGTTAATGTTTTACTAATTAAAGCTAAGACTAGAAAAATATTTTGATATTATAGAATAATTACTAAAAAACTGATCAATTTCTACTTGAAAAATAACTAAGAAGAGTTAATTTAGGACAAAACAATGTCTATGCCATATATTAAATAATTTTAAGACTTAAAAATAACAAATAAATGTGTCACCAATGACAAATCGCATCCACAAATTTACTGTAACACAAATGATCAATAAAAAAAAGATAACAATTGAGCACTCCTGCGCATTTTTGCGGGTAGGGGGAGTTGAACTCATGACGTGGTGCTTAAGACCTAAGCTCTGATACCACTGTTTTACCCAAAACTTGAGTTGAAGGTAGGGCGGAATCAAATTACTTAAGTCAATCAGAGCCTAAGGTTTAACACCACGTCTTGAGTTTGACTCCCCCTACCCGCAGAAATGCAACTGGAGTGCTCAATGGTTCTTTGAACGTTCGCTAACCAAGTGGATGCGTGGTGGACTTAAGTAATTTGATTCCGCACTACCTTCAACTCGAGTTTTGGGTAGAAAGATATCAGAGCTTAAGGTTTAACACCACGTCTTGAGTTCGACTCCCCCTACTTGCAGAAATGCGCCTGGAGTGCTCAGTAGTTCTTTGAACATTCGCTAACCAAGCGGATGCATGGCGGACTTAAGTAATTTGATTTCGCACTACCTTCAACTTGAGTTTTGGGTAGAAAGATAGTATTTTCTTACATAGTCCCACCTATATGATATAAAGACAAAAGATATTTGTTACATGCGGACAACTTATAGCTAATTGATGATATTTAAACTAACACGTAGCTTATGTTACAGAATACATGTATCTTCTCCGCCCTGCCTTCAACTCGAGTTTTGGGTAGAATAATGATATCAGAGCTTAGGTCTTAAGCACCACGTCATGAGTTCGACTCCCCCTACCCTCAGAAATGCGCAAGAGTGCTTAATGGTTCTTTGAACGTTCGCTAATTAGTGGATGTGTGATGGACTTAAGTAATTTGATTCCGCCCTACCTTCAACTCAAGTTTTGGGTAGAACAGTAATTTGATTCTGCACTACCTTCAACTCGAGTTTTGGGTAGAAAGATGGTATCAGAGCTTAAGGTTTAACACCACGTCTTGAGTTCGACTCCCCCTACCTGTAGAAATACGCCTGGAGTGCTCAATGGTTCATTGAACGTTCGTTAGCTAGCAGATGCATAGTAGACTTAAGTAATTTGATTCCTCACTACCTTCAACTCGAGTTTTGGGTATAAAGGAACTTAAGTAATTTGATTTTGCCCTACCTTCAACTCGAGTTTTGGGTAGAACAATGGTATCAGACCTTAGGTCTAAGCTCCACATCGTGAGTTCGACTCCCCCTACCTGCAAAAAATGCGCAGGAGTGCTCAATGGTTCTTTGAACGTTCGCTAACCAGCGGATGCGTGGTGGACTTAAGTAATTTGATTTTGCCCTACCTTTAACTCAAGTTTTGGGTAGAACAGAATATATAAATATATATATGTATGTATGTATTTGTTTTTGTGTGTGTGTGTGTGTGTGTGTGTAGGAGTCTGTAGGGTAATTTTCATCCAAACCAAATCCCACATCTTCAAGAAATTCAAATTAAAAATGGACAATTACCTTTCTCAAAAGAAAAAAAAATCATAAATGGACAACAGGCAATCACGCAATCTGGATCTCCATATAAAATCCCTTGCTTTCATCATGAATACTAAGTATTATACAAGGTTTGTTAATGTGACTTATAGAAGTTTCATCATTCCTCAATTCAAGGATAATAAGGACATCTATAAAAATACTCTATTAATAATTCCTCGCAACACAAGGACGGACAAACATTACAATGAAATCATATATTACTATATTGATATTGTTCCTAGGTATAAAGTTATTGAGTTATGGTAAATTTTTTCAATAAAGAAAGAAATGAGGAATAAAATAGAGAAGAAGAGAGAAGAACTCGGGAGGAAGAGAGAAGGTAGAGAGAAAGAGAGAGAGAGATTCACAAACTAATTCATATCCATCCCCCTTCTAATGAAATTGTTACAGGTATTGTTATACTACCCACATAGACAGTGCTGCTGGCCCCTGCCCAGGGCCCACGATGAAAAGGGCCCCCTGTTGTTACTATTCAATGTTATGGTTCGTTAAACATAACTGTGGTCTCTACTTTTCTGGGCTACCCCACCCAATTATAGAATCTTGAACATCCCTTCGTACTTCCAACCTTTCAAGTTTCCGACAATGCCCTCGCTCTCCATTATAATTTTCTTCAACTCCTGCTCTTACGTTTCCATTCAAAGAGAAACCTCAAACGAGTTCAAAAAAAAGTGCTTTCGATTACAGTATAGAAGAAGCCCACGATGAAAAGGGGCCCCCTAACCCTATATTTTAACTTTTGACTCCCACAACATATAACTAATTTACTCAAAATTGATTTAACGTTGGTGATGTTTCGAAGAATAAACAATAGGCAATTTCCAAGATTGTAGGTAGTAAGTACTCCAAGATTGCAAGTTCCAAGAATGCAGGTTACGTAGGCTGCAGGTAGAGGTAGTAATAAATAATTTTAACGTTGGTGATTTTTGACGTTATAAGTTAACATTAGGCAAGTTTATTTAACATTATAAGTTTAGTTAACATTATAAATTAACGTTATAAGTTAACATCTTATGCTTATAAATAGTCTTGAAATATTTAAGTGTACTTTTACCTTCTAATTTTTTTTATTTTCATCAATATATGTATTTAAAGTACTCCAACTCAAAAATTAGTAGCAAAAATTTTTTCGATTCTGTCTTCTGAGTTCTGAGTATAATTTAAAGGTAAAGTTTCCGATTTTTTAATATATATTTCTCTTTGTTTTTTTATTTTTAATATTAGATATTAAATTTTGCTATTTATTTTTTTTCCTCTATCACAGATATAATACCATTTATATATCTTTGTTATATATTGTGAAGCTGTTGGAGTTTGGTTGTACCTGCATATTTCTTCCAGTTCCAAACATGTAAAATTAAATATATTGTCGATTTATTGGGGCCATTTTTTCTATTTCGCCCAGGGCCTATAGAACGATAGGAACGGCCCTGCACACAGACAAGTACAACTGTATAATGGTTATAATATTTTTATGTGTATCAATGCCTCTTTTAGAAAACCTTGTCTATAAGGTTTAATAAGGAAAGTATTAAGGAGATTTACTGAATGGACAAGAAAGAAATAAGCATTTTGTCTTTTTGACGAAATTGAACTTCTTTTTATCAGCCATCTCTTTCATGACATCACCAACAGTAGCTCCTTTAGCATTATTGAGGAAGGAGACAATATTATTAATAGGATGAGATGCAATCGCATAGAAAACTCCAGCAATGTAACCATTCACAAAGCTCACACCCTGCTCTTTTAGCAGAACTCTAAAACCATAAGAACAAAATCGATAAAGAAAGGGGTTGTATTGTGATAGTAAGGGACAAATCAAACTAAAGCGCACACTTTGGAAAGGTTATAAAGTCCGATGTGAACTAGGCAATATCTGTAAAAAGTTATGTTACCAGAGAGTGGGCCCCAGTCGCAGTATGGTTTATACTTTTATGTATTGCAAGGTCAATCTGCATGTTACACTTGATGATATCAAGGGGAGTAATCATCATATGAGTTAGACCGCAACTGAAAATACCACCGGTCGTACAAGTAGCACAGGAAGTCGGAGAGTAAATCTTGATCTTACTAGGGTCGTTGGGAGAGGCGACAACGAAGGAACCACTAAAGGTGACATCTTTATTAGTCATGAGAGAGGTGGACTAACATAGAAGCTCTTGGTTCTACTCCTTGCCTATGTAGAAATTGTGCGAATATGGTTTTCAGCTCCATTACATCTTTCTCCACCTTTTCTGTTATGTTTTAAGATTTTAGATACATTTTCTCATTCCTGCTTTGTAATTCCGGAAACATTTTCTTGTTCTGATCTGTGCTTCCATCAAGCTTTTCATTTTTTCTTCAAGCCCTTGTATCTCAATACCCCTTGTACCTTCCGCCATAGATTCCTCCCTGAGTCGACTACTCTGATACCAAATGTTATGGTAAATTTTTCAGTAAAAAGAGAAATGAGGAATAGAAGAGAGAAAAATTTTGGAGGAAGAGAGAAGGCATAGAGATTTCGAGAGATAGAGAGATTCATAAACTAATTCATATTTGGGATCATATCCTCTATTCCGGTTAACCAGTTCCTACTCTATTTCATTAAATTTCATTCACACATTTATGTGGGGTTTGCAAAAATATGTGAACCAAATTAAGTGGCCCAAGGTTGGAACACCCTAACAAAACAGAGTGCTCTAACCCTTCATATTCATCCTCCTTCTAACGTTGCGTATGGTTACTGCCTCCGTTGGTGGAGACAGATAACAAAACACAAAAATGCTATGCCTCACAGTGTTTGATTGCTGACCCAACTTATTTTTGTTCTGACTCCAGATCACAGAAACATAAATTTTTTGTTCCTTCCAAAATCGTGAGGACAAGATTTCTTGTCCCTGTGACAAAAACAAAACACAAAAAGCAACTTTCAGAAATACCCCTCCCTTTATTATATATAATAATATATATAATAATTAACTTTAAGGTGTATGAAGTTTCATATTGGATTCTTTAAGCAGAAGCGAGACGACGGAGACTCCATTTATTTAACTTAGGTTGATCTAAGCCAAAAGCAGACCTACGTCAAAATACCCCTTCTTTGAAAAACTTTGGTAGTGCTCTCGGATTGAAATCCAACTAATAAATCAGAGCGCATGGAGCCATCTTCTTATCTTTCTGTCAAGAGAATTTTGGTAAACTAACTGATACAAAAAATCCGTTAATACGAGAGCCCAATGCAAAAAAAAATGCATGTTGGGTCTTTGAAACAGTTCGAATCATTTTGATAATAATAAGTTTGATCTGTTTTACCGAGAAGGTCTACGGTTCGAGTCCGTATAGCCCTAAAAAATGAAACTAAAATTGAAATATCAAAATTGTATCGTTTTCGGTTCTTCATTATTCTATTGTTTGCTGTTTGTAACTGGCCTCTTGCGGTTGCTTGGTTCATCAAAAAAAAAAATTTATAATCGAATTTCTTTTTTTTTTTTAGAGAAAATCCAAAGTACGTTGAAAGGGCGAAAATAGAATATTACCGAACAGACAATCTTAGTTATATAATTATATAAGATTATATAAGACAATCTTATTTTATAATCTTATCTTATTTTATAATCTTATATATTCTTATATATTTATTTTCTATTTTATATATTTTAGATTTATTTTATATTATATAGAAAATTATATAGTAATTATATAAATTATATAATAATAATAATAATAATCTAGATTTAGACTATTACTATATCGATATCGCAATAAAAGGGAAGTCAATATAATGGAAAAATTATAGTCGATGAATCTTGAAACGAGACATATACCACAGCAAGCGAACAAAACTCGGAAGTTCAATCAAAAAAAATTCTTGTTTTGACTAAACAGTTATGGATGAGTTGACAATTAATTCCAATTCGCCTCGACTAATCTAGTATATTCTCCACATTCATAGGAGTGCACCCATGTTTCTGCTTTATGAATATGATATTTTCTGGGCATTTCTAATAATATCAAGTATCATTCCTATTTTGGCATTTCTAATTTCCGGAATTTTATCCCCGATTAACAAAGGGCCAGAGAAACTTTCTAGTTATGAATCGGGTATAGAACCAATGGGCGATGCTTGGTTACAATTTCGAATCCGTTATTATATGTTTGCTCTAGTTTTTGTTGTTTTTGATGTTGAAACGGTTTTTCTTTATCCATGGGCAATGAGTTTCGATGTATTGGGGGTATCTGTATTTATAGAAGCTTTCATTTTCGTGCTTATCCTAATTGTTGGTTCAGTTTATGCATGGCGAAAAGGAGCATTAGAGTGGTCTTAGCTCTTGAATATTCCAAGAATAAACAATAATAAATAATAATAAATAAACAATAATAAATAATAAATAATAATAAATAAACAATAATAAATAATAAATAATAATAATAAATAATAATAATAATAATAAATAAGATTGAGACAGTTATGAATTCCATTGAGTTTCCCTTACTTGATCGACCAACCCCAATTTCCGTTATTTCAACTACATTAAATGATCTTTCAAATTGGTCAAGACTCTCCAGTTTATGGCCGCTTCTCTATGGTACCAGTTGTTGCTTCATTGAATTTGCTTCATTAATAGGCTCACGATTTGACTTTGATCGTTATGGACTCGTACCAAGATCGAGTCCTAGACAGGCGGATCTGATTTTAACAGCCGGCACAGTAACCATGAAAATGGCTCCTTCTTTAGTGAGATTATATGAACAAATGCCCGAACCAAAATATGTTATTGCTATGGGAGCATGTACAATTACAGGGGGGATGTTCAGTACCGATTCTTATAGTACTGTTCGGGGAGTTGATAAGCTAATTCCTGTAGATGTCTATTTGCCGGGCTGTCCACCTAAACCGGAAGCGGTTATAGATGCTATAACAAAACTTCGTAAAAAAATATCTCAAGAGATTTATGAAGAGCGAATTAGACCTCAACATGGGAATCGTTGTTTTACTACCAATCACAGGTTTCATATTGGACGCACTACTCATACTGGAAATTATGATCAAGGATTACTCTATCAACCACCGTCTACTTCAAAGATCCCGTCTGAAACATTTTTCAAATACAAAAAGTCAGTATCGTCCCAAAAATTAGTCAATTTAAATT
>JAOSBP010000009.1:10068590-10080899 GCA_027563825.1 Erythroxylum mucronatum
CCGCAATGCATATTATCTCATTTAGTCATTTACTGTAACCATTTCATGATTCATCTTAGTGACACTGTACAATATTCATATTTGACCGTAACTAATGTTTATAATTATAATCATAATAAGAACAAGAAGATAATTAATTGTGTATAATTACAAACTAATAATAATTAATAATAACAACAATTACAATTATTAATAATACTAATAATTATTTTTGTTATTTTATTACATAATTTATAATAAATCTTACTAATAATAACAATAATTAATAATAATAATATCACTTATAATAACATAATTAATTTTGTATAACAAACATCATACTAAAATTAATAACAATAACAAATACTAGTCATAATAGGTACAAAATTTTAATTAATAATAATAATAATAATTAGTGTAAAATAGAAATATTTTTACAATTACAAGTTAATATTGTCAAATAAACATTTATACAATAACAAAATAATAAATGAATTACATCATCTTTTCTTTTTATACTATAGGGGCATTTTTTTCATTAACACTGTTTTTTGTTCTGTCTCCTGCAACCAAACACATTTCTGTCCTCAGGACACAGACAATTTTCTCTGTTCTGTCCACTGCAACCAAACATCTCACTGTCTTCAATTCTTGCCCTGTCCCGTCCTCTTCTGTTTCGTCTCGTCCTGTCTCTGCATGTTGAAGACGCTAACCATACAGACAGTAACAGACAGATTTACAGAAATTATGAGATTGGTTCATAAACAAAACACATTTAAGTTAACCAAACTTAATTGATGATTACAAACAATTAAAATTTGTAATTAAAAATTAGATAAGAAAGAATGATATTAGAAACCCTAAAATAATGTAAGTAATTCATAAATTAACTTATTACAATCTGCTAAAGTCATTAACAATTATGTTAGCTTTAAAATATTTTGGTGGGAAAATGATATAGAGTAGGATGATAGGGTTCTGTTGTATGGTTTTAGGATAGAAGGAACTGTTGTACTTTCTTTTGACCCCTTTTGGTAGTTAAGAGATTTCTGGTTTGGAATCTCTGGTCTGTACATACCTTCTATTATTTGTATAAAAGTATTACTGATTTATCAAAAAAAAAGTCATCAATAATTAACTCAACTCACATTTTCATTACCATACATTAAAATTCACATCATAAGTTGCGATCTCTTTCTTTTATGTTTCTTATCGCTAATATATGATGGAAAGAGGCTAGAGTATAACTTGAAAATTTCTTGGTTCTAATGTCTTACTTCAGTTGTGCTTCACAAAATGATTCCTCCAAGTACTTAGGAAACAAAACTATAAAAACGAAAACGGAAACAAAAACAAAAGCTCTAAAATATTCTCACTTTGTAAATTAACTTACCTCATTGTATTAAGATCACCAACAATCATCCACACTTATATATTCAACAACATGCATCAACATTCACCTACCAAATTTGTAACAAAACAATCTATTTCAGTTTTGTTTCTATTGTTAATATGTGATGAAAGGAGAAAATTTTATGTTCTGTGATTTTTATTAAAATACATTGAGGGTCATCAACATAGTTTTCCCAACAAAAAGCAATGCAACTTGTAATGTATTAAAAATCGGTTGTGTTGATCAATTCCTTGTTAACGATGAAAATAAGATTTAAACAATACGTTTTTTAAAATTTTAGGACAATGTGACAAAATTTAGTTTAAAAATTTGAATTCACTTGAAATAAAAGTTTGAGTACCAAAATTAATTTTTTGTTAATCTATTATATGAATATATATTTGACAAAATAATAAATAATTAGATTTTTATGAATTATTTTAGTCCTTTAGAAAATTTACGTAATTTATTAAATTATAATTAATTAAAGAGTTAAACTAAATTACATTTGACTAAGTTTCGTTAATTTTAAGTTTACGTTATAAATGATTTGGACATTTTTATAAGATGGACTTTTGTGTTTTTTTTTTTCTCTACACGAATTGTGATGTGGAAATTATTTTGCTTTGAAGGAAAGTAAAGTTGGTGTAAATGGTGCTCATGTTAAAATGACCTTGTTCCTGTTCGAAACAAGTATAAAAATATATTAACCAAAAGAATTTCAAAGATATTAGCGAGTTACTTAAAAACATTAATTCTGTTAAGATTTTTGTGAAGCAATTTATTTTGACCGACAGAGAACGGCGATGCTCGTCGTCAGTTGTGAAACCAAAAAACACAAGAAGATCCATCCAGTTGTTGTTAGGACCCAAGTGCACGTGTATCAGTCTGCTTTATTATAAGCCAAAACAACACCTGGTTTTTGCAACCCTTCCGCCGCTTGGGCTGCGCCTCAAAATTTTTATATTGTTCACAAAAAGAAAATGGCAGTTGTCTTGATCATACCCAATTAACTTAAATTTCCAGTTAACCATTATGTAAAATTAGGACATTTAAGTAAGACATATACGAATAGGGTTGGTATGTTGTTAACAACAACCATCAAATGTAATGTAATTGCAGCAAGGAAATCATGTTTTTTAAATACGGGATAGGTTAGGCCTGAAGATCGTATAATAATGCTATCACACTCAACTATGATCATCATGTAAACAATATAATTTGTTAATCCGTCCAAATCAAATATAAGTAAATTCAATTTGTGGAATTGCGCAAGAAACCAGCCAATTCTTAGAGTTTATCGCAAGATCCTTCCAACAGACCAAAATGACTGGATAGAATAAACCCAACCACTTCTAAGATTATCAGTCAAGCAGAATTTACAATCCTCTCTTCCCTTTTTTATTTTTGGAAGCCAAAAGATCAGATCTAGATAACGCATGATGGTTTTTTTTTTCTCCTACATATAAAATCAATACATTCACTGTTACAA
Source organism: Erythroxylum mucronatum (assembly GCA_027563825.1). NCBI lineage: Eukaryota > Viridiplantae > Streptophyta > Magnoliopsida > Malpighiales > Erythroxylaceae > Erythroxylum > Erythroxylum mucronatum. The sequence continues at coordinate 10,071,455 of JAOSBP010000009.1, forward strand.
TCTGACCCCACAAGCGCCACCGACCACCGTCATCAGTGCCGGAATTACGTTTTTTGGATCGAGTGGGATGGGTCCGGTGGAAGGAATTGGTATGCGTGTCAAGACACGGGCTTACTACCTTCCCATTTGTAGGATGCGAGCGAGCTGGGTCGGGTTGACAATGCCAGGCAAGTGGGCCCCATCACTCTTCAACAAACTTGATACCTCCACGTACCTCTCGTAACTTTCTTTGGTCGGCTCGGCTTCCGCCTTGTGGCTCTGTTTCATCTTCTTCATCGGCTCCAAGCCGGTGGTTGGAACAGCCTCCGCTCGAAACTGGTCCCACGGTTGCCCGAAGAGTGTGCCTCTGGTGAGGTACTCGTGCGCCAAGTAGCCGGCTAGGTATTGGTTAGACAAAACTGGCTCCGACGGTGCACTCACCTTCGACGATTTCATGTCCGACGTGGACTGCGCCGGCGGCGGTGGTGGCGGTGGAGGAGGAGGAGGAGGAGGAGGAGGAGGATGATCTTTACTTGGTGTTGGAAGCGGCTGCGGTTGTTGTTGTTGTGGTGACGGTTTCAGGGGATCGAAACCGTCTCTCTCTTTCCGCTTATTTGACGTGACAACGCGACGAGGAGGGAGACGCATCGTTTTGGTGTTCATCCTTGTCGTTTTGATGCATGCCACGTCAGCAAAAGCAAAATTGAATTTTATAATGGAAAAGACTGGCTTCTTAGGAAATTTAAAAAAGATAAACAGAAAAATGGAAAAAAAAAACCAAAAAATAAAAATAAAAGAAAGAAGTGGTTTATTTAAAAGAAAGGAGAGGAGGTTAGAAAAATTAAAGACAAATTTGGAAAAGAGTGAACGAAAAGCAGAGGATGAATTGCCAGGGGACCTGAATCTGGTTTATTTAAGGCTCTAATTTAGGACTCAGGCAAATAAGATTGTAGAGAGACGGAGGAGAGAGTGGAGAGTAGAGAGAGAAAATAAAATTTGAGCAAGACATGTTGAGGGGGTTGTTCAATATTTATAGGAGTAGAGATGAGGGATTACCCCTGTTTGTTGAGAAAATTACGAAGGTACTGAAGTTACCTTTTTGCCCTTCGTTGATTAGCCATGGTTCATGGTTTGCCTTTGTCCTTTTAGTATTATACTTGCATGTAACATCGAAGGGGGTAGAAAGTAAAAACAGATTCGTGGTTTTCCATTATTCTTTACTTGAGACACTCTTTCATTCGTTTTCAGAGCAAAGACATGAAATCCGTTCCTTTTGCCCATTTCTTAAGCTAGCATTCAACAAGAATTACTTACTATCATTCATATTGGTTTTCGTTTCGAATTTTTGCAACACCAACAAATGCTTGTTTTCTATACTTTAATCCTCTAACTGACGTCTTTGTCTACAAACCCCATCGCCTACTCTACTCCTTATTTGGAGCCTCTCAATTCTAAGATAATATATGGCTGGCTAAATCCCAGACGTCACTCCATACCCATTGTAATTTGTCCCCTTTTGCTTTTAATCTAATTGCTTGCTAAGTCTTTGGCACTGGTCCCCCACTATTGACCTTTATTACAAAGCCCATACTCGTTCTCAGGCCCTTTGCAATCCCAAAAAAAATATAAACAATACTGTCCCATGTATGATACGGAGTCAACTTTGTTTATATATGCTACAAGCATGCATAGCACTTCAATATGCTTTATCACTATCTACATTGAAAATATGCAAAAGCTTATCGAGTTTATGTGGACTAACATAAAGGATGGTTTGATCATCGACCCATCATGTCATGTATAATATCGGTAGGAAATGTCACGATGGTTTGATCATCAACCCATCATGTCATGTATAATATTGGTAGGAAATGTCACTCACTTGCAACCTTTGTTCACCATTTGGACGGAGTACATGCAAAATTTTTGATGCACAAGTTTAGTCAAGCATAATCTAAGTCCAGTCTAACAAGCATGATTCCTTCGATTAAAATATAACCCACAAAGTTCCAACCAAGAAAAACCTAACGTACGATCCATTAATAACATTATGTGGTAATGACCTTAGAACCCTTTTTTTAAAAAATAAATTTATCAATATTTAATCTTTTTAAGATTTTTTAATTCAGTACTATATTTTAAAATTTAATAATTAAAATTTTAAAATCTTTTTAATTCAAATTAAAAGCTATTTTTTAATGTAATATATTTACTGAATATAATGTAAATGTCTATCTATTAACTACATTAAAAATAATGTTTTTGACTTTGAATTTTAAAATTTTAATTATTAAATTAATTTTTTAAAAATAAAGAATATATATAAAGATAAAAACTGAACACTTTTAAATATGATATCTTTTTTTATTCTCATAAATATAACAAATATTTTAAATACCTTCAAAAAAAACAAATATTTTAAATAAAAAGAAAAAAGATGGAATTTCCATTAGATAAATAATATTTAATGTAATTACTATGATACCCTTACTTTTTCATTTCTCATACCAGGGGGTTTTTAAGCCCCAAAGATTCGGGTAACACAAACGCACGAGAATCACATTATCACAAACATCAATTTATAAATTGAACCGAGGCTTAAAATAAGTAATTATAAAAACACAAATTCCTTAGAGTGAACAATTAATTTGATTCTGATTCAATCATGTCACATCAAATTGGATATTAGGCCTACTGCCTCAATTTGTAGGCTACATTTGACCGATTGGGTTAGATCAAATCCAAGAATATAATCTGGAGAATATTACGCCACTCTTTATATAAATATTTAAAAAATCACGCAGTTTGTATTTAATCGCAAATTGTCCACATATTCAATAATTAGTAAAACCAAATCATATTTCAAATACTATATCCGTTTTTGTAATTTGTATACTATACACAGTAATATTAATAATAAACTTATTTATGACTAAATAAACATGTCAAAATTATATATTTAATATTCTATTTAATGATAATTGATCTAATTGTGAACTAAATTGTGTTAATTTAATTAAATTCACCACTCATTTTATAATAAGGTAATTTAAAGTTTTAATTTTTTATTTAACAAAAAAGATAATTTAAATTCTAATATAACTTAAACTCACTCAAATTTAATGTGGGTCTCGATGATATGAAAATAATATATTTAAATCTCCAATTAAGAATCAAATTTAAAAATTTTAAAAAAACTTTGGATAAAAGGTGGCTCTCTCCTAATTTGGATTCCTAGATCAATTAACAATGGCCACTCGTCTTCGGTTGCCCACTTAAAAAAGTTAAAACATATCTGCCTGAAAGTTCCTAGGAAGCCTTGATAGCTTTATTAATACCCCAGTCGATATACCTACTTAGTATCAAATTGACATCCATCTCATTTCTAGACACAACATACTCACAATAGAATTTAATTCTTTACGGTGAAAACATCTCTAATCATATAAACAGTCATGTCAAATCATCAAGAATACTTAGATCTATTGCAAAAATATACCTGAATCTATGAAAATAACGTGATTCTTAAGCCTTATGGTTATTCGTCTTCCAAGTCAATATGTATGTCATTTTTTCTTAAGAACCGTCACTTTTCTGACTAAGGGAATATCAAAAAAATAATCTTACATCTAACTTGGAGACTATAACCCTAATTCTTTATATAGTTTGTTTTGTTTCTATTTTGGCCAATCATAAAATATAAATCAAATTATTGGGTCTTTACACATTAAAGCCCATAATTTATTAAATGTCATATAGCCTAAAGCGTTTAACCTTAATAGATCACTTTAACCGAGCTTAACCTTATGATGACTCATAATATACAATTAATTTACATGTATATATGCCCACATGTTGGATTAAACCCAACAATCTCCCATTTCGGTCATATATATATATATAACTCCTTTAATTGTACATCATGACTTAACCTTAGGAGCTTAAAATTTTGCTATCACTACTAATTACATCTTTAATCAATCTCGTTCATCAATTATATTAACATAGGATCAAAGCGGTTTCCATTATACGCATATCATAACTGAACCCATCAATGGTCACATATGGCAATATAATTGAACAACATAAATCAAGCATAGATGTATAGCATGAAAATTACATTGAATGTGATCTTAACATGCCTACTTCCAGCTAGTCCAAATTCCTAATTCCTTATTCCTTAGTGAGATCAACCAAATAAACTTTAAAGTTCAAATAAATCATAAAAGTGTCAATAACTGAAAATCATTCGAAATAACAAACTCCCACTACAATGACATATCTTCAATAGATACAATACCCATATGAGCGACATGCTCATGAAAGACCTTTGGTGGTAATCCCTTAGTGAGCAGATTCGCAGCCATGGAGTTTGTCCCAAAATGTTCAATAGACATTTGACCATCTGAAACTCTTTCTTTGACAATCAGGAACTTGAGGTCTATATGTTTTGACTTCTTTGAGCTCCTATTGTTGTTGGAATATAGCATTGTTAACTTATTGTCACAAAATAACTTTAGTGGTCTTTTAATACCATTTATAATGCGCAGCTCAGTGACAAGACTAGTTCAATACCATTTATAACTTTAGTGGTCTTGCTTTAGCATTTCCTCTTCTTGCACACAATGAGAAATGAGCTCATTTAGAGTCCAAGTCTCTTTTTGACTGTTGTAGCTAACCTTAAACTGATTGAATTGTGCAGGAAAAGATATCAAAACTAAGTTCACAAGCAAGTCCTAAGACAACTATGACTTTAGTGCCTTTAATTTCGAAGCAAGATGCGACGTCTCTAAGATGTATTTCCTTATGTTTCCTTTTCTCTTATACTTCATTGAAATGAGATTTGCCAAAATCATACTTATTTTAGCCTTTTCGATTTTGACAAACCTCCTTTCAATTTCCTCAAGGTAATCTTTGGCAATAGTTACCCCTTCAGACATAGTGCCCCTGAAGGTTTATGGAATAGTAAGCTTTATGATCATAAGACTCATGCAATTTGAACGTTCTATCTTCCCATGTCCTTCTTATCATCAGAGGAACTGTCAACCAATAGATCAGTAGGTTGTTCAATCCTTAATGTAAGGTTTAGATCCATAACACCGAGAATAATCATAACCTTCTCTTTCCATGCCTTAAAGTTTGTGTCATTAAGCATGAGAATTGAATTGATGCTAGCAGTAATAGTAGAAGGAGAAGTAGCTAGCAACTGAATATAGAACAAAACAACCAACAAATAAGCTCACGTAAATTTCACATAACCATATGAAATCAAATAATGGTAAAGCCCTTTACAAGATGCCTAGCACAACATTAATATTTAGTTTTCGAACAGAAATATTAACCTGCAGATGGTACTCTTGGTGCAGTAATCAAATATTGATAATAACAAAATTGTCAAACGATTAACTTTCTTTGGCCGATTAATTGTTCACATAGCTAACCTAATAATTGTTACATATTTATCACCATAGATGTACATGTTTTGGTCAAAATATTGACCTTCCTTTAGGCTGTTCAATACCCGCATGAATTACACATACATAATCATCTTAATATTATAAAATAAATTAACTTACATAAGAGAGACTACTTTGGCAGCATATTGTTTCAATCAATTTATTTCACAATATTAATACAAGATCAATTATATCAATATTTGATCATACCTTGAACAGTCAATTTGAACATTGATTGTATTAACCTTAGTTAACCAAATTTAATTTTCATACAAAAATATAAACTAAAAGTGTGTGTAATTGATTTATACCAAAACAACATATACCAAATTATCATGTGTTAACCGAATATAAATTTTGTAGAAATAGTGCCAATGTACCAGTTGACCAAATATTCCATTTGTTTGTAAAACAAACTTTTAAAAATTTTGTTCCAAGATAATAAAGCACGTGACATGTATATAAAATTTTGAAGTTGTTTCTGGTCTTTATCCAATGGTTAAAATATAAAATCAAATACAATGGTTAAAGTATCAAAGGTTAAAACTCAGGTTTTCGTCATTTGTTTTTGGTGGCTTCCATCTTTTTTTTTTTTAAGTTATAAGACTGCAAAAGTTGTTTAACCGAAACATAATCAAGAAGTTAAAATTAGATATATATATGCCGAAATAACTAAACCCAAAGAAACAAAAAAAAAAATGTCCATATGAAAAACAAATAATTAAAAATTATCAATGATCTAATATGAAACAAGCTCTAATACTATGATTGTCTCATTTGCCTCAATCCATTTAAATTGAAGAGCCTCCCTCGTACAAGTACAATTCCATAGCCTTGTCAAACAGTTTGTTTTTAGCATGCCCGCTAATCTTTAATACCCATGTAATCAAGTTCTTTTCCGGCATCCTATCGAATAACTTAAATCATTGACGTCCACGAAGCTACATCCAACAAAACACGCGGTTCGACAGATATGAGTTGCAGCCTTTACATCCCCAAGTCTAGCATTCATGTTGACCAGTGAGCGAGCTTTGCACATAAACATCACAATTGAGTACATGCCTTAGATTATTAGGAAACAGGCCTCAAGTTGCGATAGAAATGCAACCATTGGTCTGACGTAGAAATGCAGCCATTGGTCTGGGTTCTTGCTTCCAGAATATCCCCTAAAAGATGAATTGTAAATAAAAATATTGGGGCTCTGAATGCGGAAAAATATATGCACAACTTATCCCAGCAAACGTTTTCTACGGACATCACGAACAGCCGGCGACGACAACAAAGACGGAAGGAGGAGAAGGATTATCCGATTTAGTAAATTAGTTGATTACGAGATTTTCTGATAGACAGATAGTTCCCAGTAGAGCGAGGAGGCAACTTAGGTGAAAATTTTGGTTTTAGTTAATTTCGGATTTAAGCATAATATTTCTATAATCCTGAACTTTTAGAAAATCTTAAGTCTAACTTAAATTTCTGTCCAAAGTTTGAATTTAAACTGTCCCTATTTCCTTTTTTTATTTTAGTATCAAATTTAATTTTTTTTACCCAATTTACATATTTGTATTTATTAATATTTTGTTAATAAGACTAACATTTACTTTTTCCTTGTATCATTTTTAAAAATCGTACAAATTTTAGTATCAATTTTTATTATGATATAACATAATATTAGTACTGATTAATATTAGACACTATTTTAGATCATTTTTTAAATTATAAAATAGATTGTGTTATATAATTTTGTTTTACCTTACTTCAATTTCTATCTAAAAGAATTACAATTTTTCATGTATTAAAATATCACTCATATTTAGTATCTAACAATAACTATAATTAATGTAACAAAAGATTTTCTAGTTCTCATATATCGACAAGTTAAGTTTATATAACTTACGGGGATCAAACGGACTAGAAAAGTAAGTGATGTGTTGGACATGACAGAATATGTATTGTTTTTTTTTTTTAGAAATCAGAATATGTATTGTTATGATCTCTTTGGTGCAAGTTTTCCACAAATGCTGGCGGACTCTGATTCGTGTTGGGCGCCGCCATTGTCGGCTTTGATTTGATGGTGCCAGCGGCACGGGTGGGACTGGCTGGTTTATGGTTTTTTTTTTTTTAATTTATGGTTTATAGTTGGCTTAGCTTTTTGTGTAATTTGCAAATAATTTAATGATTCCTATCTTTTGTTTCGATGATGAGTTGTGATGTGATCAATAGGGTCTAGCTAGAACTAGAATGACCATTTCTGATATTCTGTTTCTTTCGACAAGGTCAAAGTTGTTTGAGTAGACAACTTTGCAAAAGTTGTGTTCGGCCCTCATGAGTAATACGAGAGATGAAGAGTTCAAAAAATTATTGGCCCTCAATCAGCTCACGTCTATTCAAGAGATAAGAAATCGGGCGGACAAGTATATCCAGCTGGAGGAAGTGTTGAAAAACACAAAACGAAGAGCAGACAACCGCGGGCCGAGCGGCAGATCAGACGATTCACAAAAGCGACAGAAGGATCAGTCTAGCTGGAGAAAACCGACCGATCGACGAGGACAAAAACGAGAATCCTTCACTCCGCTCAACAGGCGATATGCGGAAGTATTGGCAGTCATGAGAGCAGATGGGGAACCCCTCTGAGAACCCAATAAGATGAAGACTTTCCCCAACAAGAGGGACCCCGATTTGTATTGTCGTTTCCATAAATACATCGGTCATGACACGGAGAATTGCTGGGCCTTGAAAAATGAAATTGAACGCCTTATCCAAAGGAGAAAACTGGGCAGATTTTTGAAGCACGGAAAAAATACCGATCGAGATAATGAGGGTAGGATCGATCGGTCTGACAACTGGCATAAGCCTTGGAGGCAAAACGACAGAAACGGTGGGGGGAGGCAGAACAGGAATACTGACGATCAACGTGACACGAGAGCACAGTCCAGGGCGAGAGATGATAGAAATGCCGAGCGATAAGATGACCGACCGGTTAGGGTCATCAACATGATTTTTGGGGGTAATGCGGCAGGTGGGTCGACCGCTAAAGGAAGAAAGATGTATGCCTAGCAAGATTTGTCGGTAAAGAAGAAGAAGCAAAACGATGAGGTGATATCGTTCGATGAATCTGATCTGGATGGAATTAGCTGCCCACATGATGATGCGTTAGTAGTCAATTTGAATATGGATGGTAACGAGGTGAAACGAATAATGATTGACACGAGCGGCTCGGTCGACCTACTCTATTATGATGCGTTTAAGCAGATGGCGATACTAGAGGAACACCTACTGCCAATAGAGGGGCCCATCAAGGGAGTAACAGGAACATCGGCCTATCCATTCAACCGAGTTTTCCTAAACGTAAAGTTCGGACAGAAGCCGTGCCAAATAGAAAAAAGCGTTGAATTCTTAGTGGTAAAATTTGGAGGAGCCTAGAATGCAATAATTGGAAGCGCCACTCAAAACGCCCTTAGAGCAGTCATCTCAACGTACTATCAAGTAATGAAATTCCCAACTCCTCATGGCATCGGTAAAGTCAGGGGTCAACAGAGAATCGCTAGAGAATGCTACTTGGCGGAAACAAGAACACTTGACGGGACGATCGTCTTGACAAGTTCTCTTGACGTGAGGGCTGATGAAGAAACCGAGCGGATGAACCCTATGGAAGAAACTCAGCAGGTTGTATTGGATGAAGTGGACCAGTCCAAATTCACAAATCTGGGGTCCGAACTTGCAAAGGACCTGGTCAAAGATATCACGGACTGCTTGGTAGAAAATCGATCGATCTTCGCCTGGGTACCGAGTGATATGCCTGAAATTTCTCGATCAGTAGCTTCGCATGCTCTCGGTATCCGAACAGACTGCAAGCCAGTCAGACAAAAGAAGCGGTGGCAAAGCAAGGAGAGACAGGAGGTGATTGAGAAAGAGATTAAAATACTGCTTGACGATGGATTCATTCGGGAAGTTAAATACCCTGAGTGGCTGGCGAACGTGGTACTCGTGAAGAAGAAAAACAACAAGTGGAG
>JAOSBP010000009.1:10082924-10094842 GCA_027563825.1 Erythroxylum mucronatum
TAAATTAAAAATAATTGTTTAAATATATACTTAAAATTTGCTATAAAACAAAAATTTAACAAATTTTTATTTCTTAATATTTTTAACAAACCAACCACCATCAATAGTAATGGTAATCATTCCTTCATCTTAACCAACCATCGTAATTATAATGATTATATCCATTCACATTCCTCACCATATTCATTCTTATTTCTATTCCCATTACCCTCTATGAACCAAGTGTTGGCAGTCCACCGAAAGTTATTTAAAATTATATATCACCTTATCAACACTTATAAGCAAAACGGTAATAAATTACTTTATTCTATTGTATTAAAAATGTTAAACTTTATTCAAATTTCAGTAAATTCAAATTGAGTCAAACCAAAACAATCAACCCTACACAAAAGTAATGACATGTAGGATTTTTCTGTAATCCTAGGATATCTTTAATGTTCAAATTTGATCCATTTAATAGCTTAACCCATTAATTACGCAAATGCCCATATATATCACATATATCTTCTGTGATGGGCAGAGATGACATTATATATTTTGGGTCCCTATCCTCGGCTTCACGCAAGAAAATGAGACACCATCGGGTTGTGAAGATCAGAGGTTAGAAGATTCAAAATTTCTCATTTTGGTCGTGAGAACATTGCTGGACAGAGCTTGTAAGCAATGACTGGAGGTATTTTAATTTTCTCTTATGTTTCCACTTGACGTTTATACATTTATTTAGCATGCATGAACGGTAATCATACGTAATGTAATTTTGTGTTTAAGATGCATGCTATAGTTTTAATATTTGATATCAGAGCCTTTTGCTTGTGCCTTACGTCTGAAAATGCTCCTCTGTTATGCTCTGTTTCTTGGTTTTATTTATGCCGCATGAATTTACCATGTGTTTTTTTTGATAAAACTCGACATCTGTGTGCATGATGGATGTCAGGGTTATGTTTTGGCATTCCATGTTGCACCCACTGGTGACAGGATGATGGAGGGGGGAGGGACGACAATGATGGTGCATGGCAACCTTCGGACGTCACCAGCCATGCAATGTCGTAAGTTTTGGTTTTTCTGGCGTGTCACGTTCGTCGACTCGTCGTCGTCGTCCCATCACTGAGCTCCTCATCTTTCTTGCGCCTATGTTGCTTCGGGTTGGAGTTGGGTCGCACCGACCCAGTTAGAGGTTGAAGACAATGTTTCTGTGTATTTTTAATTAATTTATTTATTTATTAATTTAGTTGATGTTTGTAATTGTTAGGTTAATTAAGCACTTAACCCATTTTGTTTGTGATTTTAATTAGAACTTTTTTTTGGTATTAATATTTTTTGAATATTAAGTTTTAATTTGTATGTTTAATATTTGAATTAAATTTGACATGTAAGTTATAATTGTTTAGCTATTTGCATAAATTATATGTGATTAATTGAAAATTGTGTCTATAAATTTATGATCATTAATTGAAAATTGTGCATTGTTATTTGATTTACTTGCATTATTAATTACTTGCATTTTTAATTAATTGGGAGTTGCTACAACATCTCTTATTAATTAGGATTATATATTTAGTTTTAAGATCACATTAAACATTAACTGTAATTAAGCATACATGATATGATAAAATCTACCTACAGAAATTTTGTTATTTTTTTTATGATTAATTAGGATGAAATATCGGATTATATTTCTTAATATACCCACAAGAATTAAGAAAAGGAATATGATTCAATAGTTTTGTCGTAAAGTTATAGATGAATCTAATTGAGTAGTTCTACCCCACAGCGAAGTCTTATGTTACTAGATTAATGTATTAAAAACATGATTTACATTGGTAATGTAACACCCACAAACCCCCCTAAGAGGATATACAGGTGCCACACAAAACAGAACTAAACAATCCATAGCATTCTAAGTTTTTCAAGAAACTCATGCAAACATATATTACATTTCATTTGTTCTTGACAACAGTTAACCTTATGCACATTGTATAAAATATCATAATACATGCTTTAAAAATTCATATCCAACTTGTATTATAGTTATTACAAACTATATACACAAAATACAAAAGGGTCTCATCATAATTAGTATAAGCCAAAAACAAACTGAACATTTCCAAAACAAAACATTTTCTTCTTGACCATTGAGATTGTCGTTATCTTAGTCTTTAAACCTTCTTACTAGAACCTACATGGAGGCAAACCACCGTGCTAAGCATATACCTTAGTGGGGAACTACTAAACAAGATACAAGCTCGCCACTGTCTCTAACAGTTGTCTAGCATTCACATGTACAAAATCAGGTCATATCGCAAGCAATCTTTAATTGTTCATATTAAAGAGTAATCCAAACATTATGTGTCTCAAAACAGAATATGATTCATCAATACAGAACAAAACATTTAAATATCATAACAGAATGTACAAGTATCAGAATATGATATAATAATTTCATATCAGAATATAACTTGTATCAGATCAAGATATGTCTTGTATTGAATTAGAACTTATTTTGTTTCAAAACGGAACTCAAATTCTCAGAATAGAATATAACTTGTAACATATTAGACTTATTTTGTGTCAGAACAGAATTTAGCTTGCATCAGAGCGGATCATATATTAGAACACAAACAAATTAGCCTGCTAGTCCTTTTTATAGAAGTGGGTAACGGGACCATAATAGAAGATACCATGGTTGGTATCACAGAATAGAAGAGACTTATGTCTCAAAATCAGGGGACACTGTAGTGTCGATAATTAGGAGACACCGTAGTGATAATAATCAGGGGACACCGTAGTGTCAAGTTACAGGAACAACTGCAGATCCTTCTAGGCATGCCTATTTACCCACAGCTAGGACTTGGTAGTTTTAAAACGAAACATTTTACATTTCAAAATAACTTGACAATGAAATAATGCATAAGTATGAATTTATCTTCTTATGCTCAAACTAAATATATTTATTCACACTTGAACAAACTCATTATGCCTTCTGAATGTAAGATTTGCATCAACATACCAATGAGACATTAACATACTAATGAGACATTAAGTAATTATATTTTACATGTACTCACCTAAGTTCCCAATTCACAAGCATTCATAACTAACACGTCACTTATATCATTTAAATCACATTTGTGTTTATAAGTATACTTCATTTCTTTAATAACTTATGAATTCTAAATTAGATACTTGTAGTTAAAATAACACCTTCCATAAGTTATTACCTCAATTGAAAATCCAAAACCTTTTCAACCTTTAACTAATTAATTTAATCTCAAACTAGGTTCATTATAAACCTTAATCAACTTCAATTATACCAGTGTAAGGTATAACATCCTACTATGGTTCAACAATTACATAAAACAAACATTACCATGTTAAGGCCTTGCCCACGATTGTGGGGTACATTCCTACAATCGTGACAAAAGCTAATGCATCTGCTCACGATCATGGGATGAGTGCCACGATCATATACTACCCATTTTCTTGCGAATTCCAGATCCAAACATCTTTTTCCAAATTTCAAAACACCAACATGACAATCCCTAAATCATGCTTCAAGTATACCTCAATTATATGCCAACTCCTCATCAATTTCATATCCAATTTCAACTCAAAATTACTCATTTGGCAACTCACAAGCCATTGTCTTTCATGCAACAAAATCTATCAAACAATCATCATGTTCTAAAACTTATTATATCATCAATTCCCCACATATTCCATTCCAATTCACGTAACATAGAATTCATGTTACAATATTCCATTAAGTTAGAATTCCCTTACCTATTTAACTTCAAATTCCAACTCTAAAGAACCAGCTAATCTTGCTCTTCCAAGTAACCAACACACATCCAGGATCAAGGTACAAATCTTAGCATTGAAAAGACAACATTGAAGATAACAATATCAAACAAAACATGTAATGCCACAATTTCAGGATAGAAACTACATTTTAGTTTCAAGATACAAAAATATAAACATATGCTACAACTTCATGATAGAAACTAATTTTTAGTCTAAAGATAAAAACTTGTAAATACGTATGTCATAACTTTAAAAGATAAATATATTCCTTGACGAAAAATAAAACTTAAAGCTATACATTCAGAAGTGTCATTTAACTAAAAAACACAACTTAAAAGTATTTACATAAATATATAAAATAGAAAAACAGACAAATTTAGGTTTTGATATGATATTAGATGAATTGTTTTGGTTGGAAAAACAAAAACAGTATTTACATGAGAGTCAATACTAGTCATGTTGTGTTGGGTAGCCTTCACGTACATTGGATTCTGTCTTCGATCTTGGAACCTGTAAATAAAGCCGAAGAGACTGTCAATTATTTGTTCACATTCCCTTTTGCTTTTAAGATTAATATATAATCCATACGTAACTTTATCGTGAACCTAACTTGGCCTCTAATTTCGATTATTTTATCATAATTATTATTGTAAATTATGTGAATGTTAAAATTATATAATTTTATGTTTTTATTTTAAAATTCATTAAATGAGGGGAAAAGAGAAGAACACGGGGGAGTTATAAACTAATTGGGTCCCATGTGCGTGATCCATTACCAAAAATGGGCTTTATTATATTTATATTTATATTACGCAAATTACTGGGAAAAAAAATAGAAGTCAAGATTTCACTTTGACCCGCTGTCAATTTAGTTAATAACGGTTGAAGCTCGCGGGGGCACAAAAATTGATGAAGGGGGATCCTTTCCTTCCTTCCTACGAGTTATGACAGACAGGAGCACGACTGTGAAATAATTACCCGAATATAATATTGTTTTTTTATTACAACAATAAAAGGGATTAAATCCCGAATCTTCTTTCTCACGATCCACTTGCTAATTCCATACACTGTCCTATTAAACCTAAAAACCGAAACTTTAATGGAAAATTAAAAAGCTTGGAGAAGCCAAAGAAATACAAGAAAGGAAGAAAAAAACAGCGAAAGTTGCGGAAGGGGAAGGTGTTCAATTGAAGGTCTGATGATTCTTTTCTGACTCTCAGAGATTTCAAAGTTGGAGGCTTTGAAAGGGGAAACAAAAATATGGGTATCGGTGGTGATGCCTGGTGGGCTCGCTGCCTTTGCTTTTATGTTTGGAATAACAAAAGGTGTGTGCTTTTGATTGTTGTGTGGTGCCATAGCCTCGAAACCTTACATGTGTCGGACTTTTCTCCGGTTTCTTGCTTTTTTTTTTTTGGAAAATTGTTGTTCATTGAAAGACTTTTTTGTTAGTTTGGTGTTTTGATGTGGAATTAGTTGGTGGGATTTTGTGGTTGAATTTTGGAGGCGTGATTGCAAAGCTATTAACGATTGCTTTTCTGAATTTGAATGCTGAATTTGGCTTCTGGGTTTTGCTAAAGTTGTTGACTTTTATCTGTTAATTTTTGCTTCCCATTTGTTTTCTTCCCCTGGATATTAATGTTATGTGTATTTGTATCGGATTATTATATGTTGTAATTCGTATTTTTGAATATAGAAATCAGTTTCGTAGTCAAGCTCTTGAATTTGTTATTGACCATCTTCTTGATCAATCGTTAGTTTTGATGTCATAGCAGATTCTAGTTAATTGATACTCTTTTCAAGTGATCTTAGTATCTTACATAAGATTTTGTTCGTTGGTTTTCCTGTTGTTTAAAGATTACTCAGTCCAGTGAACAAATATGAAGAGCGACTTTAGAATAAAAAGGCAGAGAAGAGGTAGAGTTAAACGAAATTTTGGAAAACTAGTGAACTGCCTGTGCTCTGGAGAGCAAATGAGGGCAGGGGATGATATGATACCTTCATCTGAATCTCTTGCCACAAAGGATTATTCGCTGGGTGCTTTCTCTTCACAAAATGGTGATGTGGAGGACCCAAAACCAGATATCAGAAATATAGAAGAAGCTGAATTGTCTTTGCGTGAGCGTGGTTCTTTGAATTATGAGGTTTGTTTTTCGTAAGTTTTCTAGTATTTGAGTGTGATCACAGCTTTCTATATCTATTTTGGCTCCATTTACCCTGGATTTTTCTATGTAATACGAAGCGACTATGGAAACCATACCCAATTCAGAAGGCCCATGTGCTGGAGTTGGTCAATAAATAACAAGTTTCATGCTCTTAGAAAATGACTGATTCTAGTTAGGTATTCTTTTGTCTTTATTGTTGGTAGTATTCATTTTGAGAGTCAGAATCTCAACTATACTCAACTCAGACGTGGTTTTTGCTAAAAGGAATAAAAAATTTGTCTGTTTTATCATCAATTTATAATCTTAAACCCTACAATTGATCGATATCTTAGGTCTCCAAGTGCAAATTGTAGAATTATGAGATGCCAATAACCGTGTGGGTTTGCTGGATGTTGGAGGCTGGTTCATGTGTTATTGACTTCAAGTTTATTAGTTTCATGTAAGCCCATATGATCAACAATCAAGAAATCTTGTTTTATTTTCTGGTCAGTAGGGGTTTGACCCTGAGCCACTGGGGGAAGGAGGTTGTACATGCCACCCAATCTAAGGCCTGTTGTCAATTTTGTACTCATGATTGTTTGATTATTTAAAAACCAGCACACCTGCATTTTCACAGGAAGCAAGGGCATTGTTAGGAAGAATTGAATACCAAAAAGGAAATATAGAGGCTGCTCTCCATGTGTTTGAAGGAATTGATATCAATGGAGTAACTCCCAAGATGAAACTTACACTTGCTAATAGAGGAGAACAGCACAGGAGACACTCACAAAATTATTATGCTCCACCAATGTCTGTACATGCTGTCAGTCTGCTAGTAGAAGCACTCTTTCTAAAAGCAAAATCACTGCAACATCTTGGGAGGCATAAAGGTGCTTTTCCACCAATGCTGATTCATTCATTTTGTGCTTTCTAAAGTCTTTCTTGTTTAATGTTCTTGTGTTTTTCGTATTGACTGTTCAACTTCATGAATTTGTTGTATACATCCTATGTAAGCTGTATTATTCTTATGTGACAATTAAGAAAAAGAGATGACATGTATGGGAGTGCGATGAATTTTTCACCTAAAATCCTAACGGATGCAGCAAAGAGAGTATGACCCAAGGCTGCTTAACGGTTGTGGACTGAATTGAATTTAAGCTGAGAAATCCTTAGATTTTCAGTTTGTTTAGTTAGAAAAACTATTTCTTTCCATTTCTCTTTAATGGAAGACTGATATGGATTTAATGATTATTCATTGCTGTTTTCCATTTATAACATATCCTCTTCTTTGCAAGCGTGGGGGTGAGTTCCAAAGCAATAAGGTTATCTTTGTATCCTATGCTAAAAACTTCACAAAACAGAGTTGGATGGAGGAAATACTGGTTCTAGATTCCTACAAATGAGTTTATTGTTTGGTTAGATTCTTCTTGTATAATTCATAGTTATGTGTGAAATTTGTCATTTGCAACTTTTCTAGTACAGAAACTGTATAATGAACATCTCATAAAATGTTCCTGTTCCTTTTTATCGTGCAACTGCCAGGCTGGTTGCCTTGTGTAGCCATGATTTGATATAGACAACCTATGATCTTACTTTTGCTTTTGTTTGGATACCTCTTCAAATTTGTTGTCTGTGTTGCACTTCCTTCCCCCTTTCTACCTGCTGTCTGTTTCTGTCTTTCCAATTAATGTGCAATTTCATTTTAGCAAAATGGTACTGGAAAGAATGAAGTAGAGATTTGGCCTTATAATATTGCTAATGCATATATCGATTCCTTCTTGCAGAAGCTGCACAATCTTGCAAAGTTATTCTGGACATAGTTGAGTCTTCATTACCAGAAGGCTTGCCTGAAAACTTTGCTGCAGACTGTAAATTGCAGGAAATTTTGAACAAGGCCGTTGAGTTGCTTCCAGAACTTTGGAAACTCACTGATTCCCCTCATGAATCGATTATGTCATACAGGCGAGCTCTGCTCTATCAATGGAACCTTGATGCAGATACAACTGCAAGGATTCAGAAAGAATTTGCCATTTTTCTTCTGTATGGTGGAGGTGAAGCCAGCCCCCCAAACCTCCGTTCCCAGATGAGCAGTTCATTTGTGCCAAGAAACAACATAGAAGAGGCTGTTCTTCTGCTAATGATTCTTTTGAGAAAAGTTTGTCTCAAACGAATTGAATGGGATTCATCAATCTTGGATCATCTTTCTTTTGCTCTTGCGGTGGTGGGGGATCTAAAGTCACTAGCCAATCGTATTGAGGAGATGCTTCCTGGCATTATTGATCGGAAGGACAGGTACCAGATTCTAGGCCTCTGTTATTATGGAGCAGGTGAGGAAATGGTTGCTCTGAACCTATTTAGGAAATTGCTGCATAAGAGTGAGGACCCAGATTGCATCCCAGCCTTATTAATTGCATCAGAAGTTTGTGGAAAAGCCCCAGAACTTGCTGAAGAAGGGATAGATTATGCTCGTAGAGCACTTAAAAATATGAAAACCAACTGCGATCAGTTAGAAGGAGTTGCCAATTGTTTGCTTGGTGTGTCTCTTTCAGCAAGTTCTAAATCTGCTGTTGGTGATTCTGAGAGGTATACAAAGCAATCTGAGGCACTTCAGGTACTAGAGACTGCAGGAAGAATGACAAGCATGCAGGGCCCAAATATACTTTACCATCTCAGCGTAGAAAATGCAGATCAACGGAAGCTGGATGCAGCATTGCTTTATGCAAAGCGATTATTGCAAGTGGAAAGTGGATCCAGAATTAGAGGATGGTTACTATTGGCTCGGATTTTATCAGCTCAAAAGCGGTTTGAGGATGCAGAGGCAGTCCTTAATACTGCATTGGAGCTAACTGGGAAATGGGATCAGGCAGAATTATTGAGAACCAAAGCTAAAGTTCAAATTGCTCAAGGACTGCTAAGAGGTGCCATTGAGACATATACACAGCTTCTGGCTATTATCCAAGTCCAGAGTAAGAGTGTTAGGTCTGGGAAGAATGCACATAAGGTCGGTTAACCCACTCTAAGTTACATAAACATTGAAAAGAACATAACTCCTTTAAACGAAGTGATCATTTGGTCAGTAAAGTTGAAGTGGCCATTTTGCGACATTTTTGACCTACTTTTTAGCAGATAAGTGGATTTTATTTTCTTGTCCGTGAAAGGCTGTTGTGGATAGTCATTGATCAAAGTGATAAACTGGGTTGAA
Organism: Erythroxylum mucronatum; assembly: GCA_027563825.1. Classification (NCBI taxonomy): domain Eukaryota; kingdom Viridiplantae; phylum Streptophyta; class Magnoliopsida; order Malpighiales; family Erythroxylaceae; genus Erythroxylum; species Erythroxylum mucronatum. The sequence continues at coordinate 10,092,069 of JAOSBP010000009.1, forward strand.
GGTAGAATATAGGTATTAATTACTGTCAGAAAAATGACGCAAAAATCTGTAGCTAAGTGTGGTGGAGGGAAGGCTTGGTGAAATTTGGAGTAGAAGTTAAGATTAGACAATTGGAAATCCTAGATTATCTACCCAAAATGTTTTTGTATACCAAATCTGATATTTATTGAGAGAAGATTTTTTGTAAGACAATTAATGCAGCTACAGTTACCTTTTTACTCTAATACACTCGTAAAACTTGAAAGCACATTTTGTTGTCAGGCTAATGTAAACCCTGCTAAACGTCTGGAATTAGAAGTGTGGCATGACCTGGCTTCCGTCTACATAAGCTTATCAAGGTGGCACGATGCTGAAATCTGTCTTTCAAAATCCAAAGCAATCAGTTCTTATTCAGCCTCGAGATGCCATACAACTGGTATGTTGCTCCCTTATCTGGATTTTATTTTATTTTTTCCTCACAGCTTCTCAATCTAGAGTTAGCAGACAACTTTCTCATATTTTCATGCTAGCAATTTGAACTTATTTGAGAAACTGTCTAGCTTTCTATCGTTAACTGCTCTGTTATTGCTCATTGCACTAAAGTCAACTTGATATATTCCTGGATCCTTTAGCCTCTTTCTTCTTCAGATATTCCTTGATCCTTCCTACCTTCTTAGGATCAGTCTAATTTCTTTGAGATCCCTTTCTCGTGTTAAAAGAATCAAGTAGTATCAAAATAGCTTCAGATATCTGGTCCTTTGCAACTAAAATAATTTAAGAAAAACTTGATATGTTGTATCGTTTATGAGACATTTGGTTGGTGTTTTGCAAATATCAGAGAGAGTATCTTGGTTTAGGTGGAATTCAGGATCTGAAATTCTGAAGTAAATTGCAGGTTTACTTTATGAAGCAAAGGGTCTGCATAAAGAAGCGGTAAAATCCTTTGTAGGTGCTCTGGATATTGATCCCACCCATGTCCCAAGCTTGATATCCACAGCTGTGGCACTTAGAAGGTTTGGTAACCAATCAAATGAAGTGGTAAGAAGCCTGCTGATGGATGCCTTAAGGCTTGACAGAATGAATTCATCAGCATGGTACAATCTTGGCCTGGTTTATAAAGATGAGGGCGCACCTTCATGTATAGAAGCAGCCGAGTGTTTTGAGGCTGCAACATTTCTTCAGGAGTCGGCTCCGGTTGAACCTTTCAGATAATGTAACATTCAATATATTATCAGCTTGTTCTCATGTAATATCCATGTACTCGGAACACCTGCAAGAAATGATAGAAATGACATTTTCCTATACTTCTCTTTTGTACTTGTATGTTCAGTGCAGGCTGCAGAAATTTGTCATATGTTCTTTCAATATATATACATGTACGATTATACATGTGAATCGTGTTTATGATTATTCGTGAAAATAAACGTGTTGTTTGAATTAAAAAATACGAAATATTGTATATATATATATACATAAAATTCATAAATACTATTATTTCTAATTATATGTACATAAATTGATAGATACTATTATTTCCAATTGTGATGGCCACGATTGAAATAATGTGTGGAACAAACCTATAGTAATTTTATCACAATAAATAAGACTTATTAGAAAATAAGAAATCTAGTTTAGGATGGAATGAAATGTAAAATGAAATCCTTCGTTTCTATCTTATTTCATTCCATTCCATTATGAAACTCTCAATTAAACGATAGAAGTATGTTACGTTCCATCTCATTCTATTACTAACCCCTCAACCAAATAAGGCCTTAGGCATTATGTGACGAGTGAAACGTCAATGGAGCCAAATAATATTGATTCCAGTGGAGAATCAATTGTGTACGAGGTGTGGTGTAAATTGGCAATGAACGGTATAACAGAAAGAATGACAGAGAGAAGAATATCAGAAGAAGGGACGGTTCACGTGAACCCATTCCATATTGTATTCATTTCATAATCTGTTACAACGTTGTCGGTACATATATAGCTGTATAATTTCTTCTGGCAATGGAACATTCTAGTTGCTAATTGTAGGCCAACACGTGGCTTTGCTAATTCCAATCTTAAGCTTCAATAACGCTGCGTTTTATTTAGTTTCTGTATTGACTTCCTCTTGGTCAATTCTTCCCCGATTTTCCAACCTCATGAATCCCTAATTTTGCTTCTCCTTTTGCCTGTGACATTACCCCGCCCTTAAAATCAGACTTGTCCTCAAGTCTGAAGCTAGGAAAACGCAATTTTATGTCATCCAACCATTCCCAAGTTGCGTCTGCAGGAGAAAGCCCTTTCCAATGGATCAAGACTTGTGTTTGCACCTGATTCCTTTTCTTTATCATTCTCTGATCGAGGACAGCGAGAGGTTGAGGCATGGTGGAGGGTGAAGCGTCTGGAAGTTCCTTTTGAACATGATTCTGGCCTATTGAGCGCTTCAGTTGTGATACGTGAAACACCGGATGAACAGCAGCTGACGCAGGCAAGGCTAGACGATAAGCTACAGAGCCGATTTTCTCCACAATTTGATAAGGGCCGTAGTACTTTGCTGATAACTTGTGGAATGGCCTAGCTGCTACCGAAGTTTGTCTGTAAGGCTGCAACTTAAGAAAGACCCAATCTCCTAGTTTGAACTCCCTCTCTGTCCTGTGTTTATTAGCTTGGGTGCGCATCCTGTTCTGAGCCTTTTTCAAGTTATCTTTGAGCAGCTTAATAATCTCCTCCCTTTCTGTGAGATAGTAATCCAGAGCTTCGATGTTAGTGTCCTTCGGAAAGTAGGGCAAGTAGAGAGGAGGTGTTAC
>JAOSBP010000009.1:10102449-10122300 GCA_027563825.1 Erythroxylum mucronatum
AGTTAGAGGGAGAAGGGGTGGTGACTGGCGATTGGTGTGGCGAAGAGATAAGTGACATTAAGGGCTTACAACGATGATGAGAGAGAGAGAGAGAGAATAGAGAGAGAACTGAAAGTGGTACTAGTGGTGGTCGGTGGCAGCGGGGGGAGGGGAAGAAAGAAGAGAAATAAACCTAGTGTAAAAGTAAAATGATTTCATTTTATTTTGTGAGAAATAGAAGCATAAAATGATTTTGTTTTGTTTCATCTCACAAAGAATATTGATGGATTAAAATAACATCATTTTGTTCTATAAGTTAGTCGAGCCTCGGGCTCACTGGCCTGAACCCAAGGCCAACCCTTGGCCCAGTTAACCCAGGCCTAGCCCATGGTTAATAGGCCAGGTTAGCCGAGCATGGGCTCTAAAGTTCAACCCTAATTTTAAGTGTTGTTTTCTTTTTAATTTGTTTATTTCCTTTCACGCGACGAATTTAATAATACTTCTTGCATACTCCAACCAAAAATCAACAACCCGACCCCCTTATAGTATGTTCTAATTGGTAAAATCTTTTAGAAACTTTTCAATTTAATAAGATGAAAGTGTGAGTCACGGTGAAGAAAATTGTCATTGACAAACTTTTTATTTGAGAATGAATAATAGTGAAAATGAAAATATCAAGAAGTAATTTATTTAGAAAATATGATTTATAATTTACATATTCGATGGTTTATCCAATATATATTTAAAAGATAATACTTACAAATTTTAATTGTCTTTATTTTTGTAAGTACATGTTTGAAAGACATGAATTGGAATATATTTCACAACTTCATACAAATATGTGATAAACAATTGATTTCTAAAATTTATATAACTTTAGTTTCTTACAAAAAGAATATAAATCGCAAAATGAAAATTAGATACAAATATTAAACTTTGTAACATTATTCTTCTGTAAGAGGTTAACTTGTGAATGTAATAGAGGGCAATCTAATTCTAAATATGTTCCAAATGAAATTTAGTTTCATACCATTAAATATTATTTCAAGCATGGTAGTTAATCTGAATGATTCATTTCATTAGCAAATGAAATCTAAATCTATTTGGTGCCAAATGGTAGGCAAGTATATTTTGATAACAATACTCCGAGAGCTCGTTTGATTGGCAGGAAATTAAAGTGAATTTAGTATATGATTCCTCGGTAAATAAATCTATGGAAGGGAAAGATATTAACATGTTTGGATACTTATAAGAATTTTAATAGGAAAGTTGGGTGTATTCTTATTATAATGTTTAGTATGTAATAGTATTTCATGGAATGTAACTTAATTTTGACTAATGCTTCCCATTATATTCCTACAAATTGAATAAAAATAGATATCATTAAATAACGAAAAATATGAACCTGAAGATTGTCGATTGAAACTTCTGAGCAAAAATATTCGAAATCCTACTAACGAGAGAACAATAAGAATAGTTGAAGACAATATTATGAATACTGGTACGTACCGAACCAAAACCGATATAAAATAAAGGGTGGGTCGTACCGGGTTTAAATACAAGTCGGTACCGACTCGTTTCGAATAGTACCGGCCGATATTCAAAATACTGACCAAATATTGATCGATACCGAAAATTTTAAAAAATAGGGGGACGTTTTTCAAAATTGTCAAAATTTTTTAAAATTTCCCTCTCTCCCTCTTATCTCTCATTCCCCCTTTTTTTCAATTTTTTTTAATTAGTTATTTTATTTATTTCAACTTTTATAATTATTGTAAATTTATTCTATTTGTTTTTAAAATAATAATAAATATTTTTATTACTAATAATAATTATAAATTAAATAAAGCTTAAAAATAAATTATTTTTTATTTAAATTTATTTTAATATTTTATATAATATTTATTAATAAAGTACTAACAAAAATGTTTTATTTTTTAAAATAAATAATTTAAAAATTAATATTTATAATCCAATATTTATTATATATATTTTTAATTATTAAATCAAAATTTATTTGAAATTTATATATTTTAAAAATATATTTTAAATTTAATTATATTTATTAATAATTATTAAATTAAAATTGTGATTATTATTTATTATTATGATTTTTGGAGACAGGCTTAAAAACATACAATACAACTATATAATATGACAATAGACTATTTTTTAATTTTTAAAAAAATTTAAAATCTATTTCATAAATTTAAAAAATTACCTGAAACAATACTCGGTATTAACCGATACCGGTATAGCACCGTACTAGAACCCAATCCGATACCAAGTCTAATACGGTATTCGTAACATTGATTGAAGAGGAAGTAAAATTTTATAAAAGAATTGTCGTAAAGTTAAGAAAGAAGGAAATGCTAAATTGACTATCATAATTTTTAGATTAAATTCTTAAAGAAAGCAATCTAAATACTAAAGAAGATTCTAAGATTTAGAATTCAAGTAAAGTATTACTACTTTTCCTATATTAGGAAAATTTTTACTTTCTTAACTATTAAAAAAATGAATTAAACACGATAATATAAATTTTAAGAAAGAAATTACTTTCCCAGATAAAAATTCATGCTAACCAAACAAGTCCCGAGAGTAATATGATGACATGGAAACTCCCGTCAAGTATATTTTGATAACAATACTCCCAGACTAATATGACGACACGGAAACTCCCATCATCAAGTTGCATGTCGAAGGTATCATTTGTTTTGAGGTACAAAAGACAGTTCCACAAGATGCATTAAAGTTCTTGCCATCTGTACCTACTCTCTCAGGAGTAGTGGGAACTACAATGTTACTACTGTTATTTTTCAAGCTTTTATACAGAAATGGATTATTCGCTGAAGTATATATACAGTTGAACTTTTAACGAAACATCTACCATATCAATCTGCATCCTTGTTCAATCTATTGTTGCTACCATTAGCCAATCGCCTGTTATTGCCCGAAGTCTGACAGTTTTTCGAGCAACAGATGGAACCAGAAAACAGTTTGGAAGGCAAGTTCCTCCTGAACTTGGTTCGAATAGAATACCTGACCATGCAAGGGTCTTGGGTGAAGCAAACAATCTCTTCCACTGTGATGGCTTAAGTACATGTTTTAGTGTTATAAGAAGCTACCAAACAAAGTTAAAAAAAAAAAATGATGGTAGTCGGCTACAGTCATGCATTTTGAAACATCAGCTGACAAAGGCACAACAGGAAACTAACTCAATTGAGGAAACAGCCGAGCCAAGTTAGGATGGTAGTAGAAAGGAAGACCATGGACAATGCTTTCTCCAAACAAGAATTACTTCTGTATGATTGGTTATAAAGGGCAAGGAAACAGGTGCCTCAAAAATGTGGCAGTATTAATCCACTGCAGCAACTATCACCAAAGTCATCAGTGGAACTTGAGTCCAATAACAGCAACTGAGACAAACAAAAATGGCAGGTTATTTAAAAGAAGAGACTAGTCATACCTCAAATGAGTCTTCAAGGTTCCATATGTAAAGAATAGCAGATATGCCAACGTGATCAAGTGTTAAACAGTAGACCGATTTGTTACACCACGAGAGCCTAGTTCTCATGACAAGAAGGAGATTGGATAATGCATTAGTGAAGATTTTATCCAGCAGCCACGAGTGTCCAAGTTGAACTTTATAACAATCTCTTCATCATTTTGAACCTTTTAAGATTCTATTTCTATGATTTTAGCAACAAGAAGATTTTGGCCACTATAAAGGAAATATTGGACATAAAAGAATTCATGCTGCATGAAATGCAGTTATGCAAACTTAATTAGTGTTTGCTAAACAACTTCAGTGAAATCAAGAAATTGCAGTTAAATAAAATTTAGAAAAAGGTTTAGTTAAAGTTGTAAAAGAGATATGATATAATTTTCTAGTTCTAGTACATAATTATTGATATGAAGAAACGAAGAAAGTAAATACCTTCCAAGCTATATCCTATATATAGTTCAAGAGTGTATCAGTTGAAGAGTTTTTCAACCTACAGCTTTGTCCCAAGTGAACGTCTCCAAAAATATATCTGCAGTCATGGTAGGGTAGACGGGGTTAAAAAATAAATGAGCACCAACAGTTGACATAGAAAAAAAAAAACGATAGAGGGAATGACCTGTATTCACAATATTCAGGCCACGCACACATAGCTTTCCCGTAGTCCCAATAGCAGTCATCATCTCTCAGAGGCCCACGTTTAGCTATTGCAGTAGTACATCGATGAGCATACACAGATAAATCAATGAACAAGAAAACATAGTTAGAAAGACCCACCTTTTGTCACAAATTTTGATTTGGCATCAGGATGAATGTCATGCCACATCTGGAGCCACAACTCCCGCATCAAAACTGGAGATTTAACAATGTTCCTGTGATTCGCTGTAAGAAGATATTTTCAATTTAGTTTGTATAGTTATGTTGTCAATTATCATGTCAAAATAGAAGCCATTAATAAAGCTCGATTATAAAGGATATTTTAAGGGCATATAAAAAGAAACAATACCTATATCGCCTTTCAAAAGCAACAAATCACATATGAACATAATATACACTGATTTTAATAGCATATCTATTTAAGATATGATGGTATTCTATATTTAGTCTTATCTTCTGGTTTATAAGTTCTGGTGCCTAAAATTTCTCCAGAATTTCCAAAATATTTTAAATTTAAACAAGATAAACATCAAACCGACTGTTACAGACTTCTAGAGATAGATATGCTCATTTACTAAACCCCATTTTGAAAAGCCAAGATCTTTAGCTACCGCATTAGTACTGCCATGTGGAATGTTAGTAACCTTTATCAAGCTCCCAAACTGCTGTCCTCTTTCCTGGAATACTTTCAGAGTCTTCATAATAGGTAATGTACTTTACTCTTGGAGATCTAGTCATGTTAGGAGCTACATCAGACCCATGTGGATGATCCACATTCAAATCCACTTGAACGTCAGATCCATCATGTTCAGTCTGAAATTTAAGAAGAAGAAGCAAGATCAATTCTCAAACAGACTTTACATTTCCAGTAAGAAGTTAATCAAAAACTACTCAATAATAGAAAACTGTTCTTTGTTCGATTTAAAAAATGCCTTTTCTTTTGAGTAAGGTCAACTTTTGATAGGAAGACATTAAAAAACAAGGAAAGATGTCATTGATAAAAGAACTAGCAAATAATTTTCAGTATGAGAGATCTCATACAGGTTCTAAACAAAGACAATGAATAGGTTCACTATCAACAAGGAAATATGAAAATCTAAGATGATTAATTGTTTTAGATATGGATGAAGGACTGTATATCTGTCATGTAATCATAAATAAATATATTGTCACAAGAACCTAAACACAATAAAATACAATGTCAACAGCAAGTCTCAATCTTACTTCAGCTACGCAAACAAAATTGATTCTAATTTTAGATAACTGAATATCCAGAAAAAAATGACAAGCTATTTTGTCTCATGTGTTCCCATATTATCCTGCAACTACACCCATTATCTTCCCAATCACATGAAAGCTTCATTTGAATTTCTCCCTTAAACCAACCCCATTTTCATTTCTTGTTTATTTCTCGTAACATTCATAAATACAAGTACGACGCACCTGAGGGGCCCTAGTTATATTCACTTTTTGTCCAAGCCAATTTTTGCACAAAGAGAGGGAGTTATATGGTACCTGCAAAGGTATAACAAATTGGCTGAAGCTGAAAGCAGTCCTTATTACTACTGAAATTATTATACATCAGTTGGAAGATCAAATATTCATAAAACAGCAGAAAACCAATTTAAAGATATATTCTTGTACTTACTGTCTCGTCTCCACTTGTAGCTCCAGGATTTCCGTCAACCAGATTTCCTGACCTATAAGAGTAACTGTTCTGTATCACAACTCATAAAGAAATTGAATCATTTCAAAGTACAGTTAATATATTGCCAACTTCTAAATATCATTGTACTCAACAAGTGGGATGCTAAAATCTATTCATATAGGCCTTAGACTACATTTCTAAATTTAAAAATACACAGAAATGTCTACCAAAAGAAGAGCAGATGTAAATAAGAATCTCATGGTGAAGAGCAGTTTGTTAGCATTACATTCTATTAGCATCTCTATGGTTGTGTGTAAAAGGTAAGGGGGAGGAACATGAACAACATATCGTGAGACACTCTTCAACAAAAAAAAAAAGAAAAAAAACTTAACGGCAGCTGTAGGACAATTGAGTTAGAAGGATTGACAAATTGTATCTGGTAGATTAATGCATATATCAGCTGATTAACTTTTGGAATACAACATCGAGGAGCTATAACCAGTAAGGTGCCAGCCATCATATGCAAATCACTGTATTCACTCGGGAAAAAAACAGAAGAAAAAACCCCAACACGCATACCTAGTTCACAGCTCAATTCACTGTATGAGAAAAGCATCCTAACCTTGAGATAAGAGATCCTTCAACCTCGTAAATGACATCAGTTATAATCCAATTATCTGGGTAAGGCTTGCCACTTGGTGCAAAATAATAACCAACCTGCTTTGCAAATTTCAAGATACATAAATCACTGTCTCCAGGTCCGATCCAACAACTATCATAGAAAGTGCACAAATGCATTTAGCTACCGCACAGTAATCAAGAACAACAGATAAAAGACAAAGGAAAATGAAACTGATTGCTACTGTGAACTTTTTCTGATACCTATATTTAGGAGGAGATTGTATACTAGAGAAACACTACATCTTAATTTAAAACCTTAAGGCATTGAGTTATACTCTCATTCTTGTATATAAAGCATTATTAATTCTTGTTTCTAATAGATCTGAAAATTTTACATACCACCCTCCACCTACGCTAAGGAATGAGCATCTAATATTTGAAATTTGCAGAAAATAATATTTGTATGGACAGGACATAACATTTTTGGGATGACCCATCACCGAACTAGCTTGAGACTGATATCATATTATATTTTTTGGATATTTCTATTTGGGTGAAGGAATGCTTTATATACATGTGGAGGAACATATCTCAAATCAAAACTTTTGAGCGTTGAGTTATGGTCACATTCTTATATATAAAACACCATTGCTTCTTTCTAGTTGATGTGAAAATTTCGCATACGTAACAGTTACAATGAAGATAAAGTAGAACCATTAGGACAATATGTAATTGATTCTATCAGCTGGAATAAAAAAGAATGGAAATAATGTCAAACCAGTTGCTTATGTTATGTGACTTTGGCATTAGACACAGACAGATACATGAACTCCAATAGTACAATAAAAAGAGATAAACTTCTCTAATTAGAGATAAAGGTAGGATCACAAAAGAAAGTTATTCTGATTTCCAAGTTTCAACATTCACATGGAAGAAACATCAAATACATGAAGGTAAGTGCTGGACATATTGTATGTAAGAGTAAAGGAAAGAAGATTTTAATTTGGAGAAACACAACTGCAAAGGTTCATAATAGGTCTAGTCATGGCCCAAAAAAAAAAAAAAATCATTCCAACAGGGACAGTCCTGACAAAAAGTTATCACATTCAACTAGAAGAAGGTTTATACCTCAGTCTTCAAATCAACTCCATAGATACAAAAGACATTTTTAATAGGCGGCCTGTCCCATGGTGTGAGTGGATTCAGAACTGGATCATCATGGTATGACCTGAGAAACATGGAGAAACTCAGATTTCTAGAATTGAAAAAAAAATAAAATTTTGTCCATATAGGCCATATTGCGTCTAGTCTTCACCATCAAAGAATTACTCAATGCCTTCATTTCTTTGGGCCATGCATATCAAATTAGTAAATGTCCCTCTAGTCTCAAAGAGAGAAAATATTTTTCACTTTTAAGAAAAACTACTATTGCAGACTACAGACGACGAGCTTTTTTCATTACTAATATTGAAGAAGTTTTCAGAAATTGTATCATGAAATCATACAGTAGTAATCGCTACCGAATTTTCTGTTCACTTTATTCCTTCCCTAGCCTTTGTGTTTGGAAGTGGAGGGGTTGCTGCAGTTAAAAAGATCAACCCCTTGAACAAAAGCTTCCCAGCTTAGAACCAACTTATCAGGAGGCGGTGAAGGCTTGTAATAGTGACAAAACATTCAGATTAATTTCCCAAAATAAATTGTTGGAAACAAATCGAATGGGGTTTTGAAAGGCAAAATGAAGCTGTGGATAAAAGGGCAACAAAATAAAAGGCAACTTTCAGCACTTAGCTTCAAAGAAGCTTCTTAAGTAGGCCAGGATGACGCAAGTAACTGCCAAAAGTCATAAGGAAGATGATTACTTGTGTAACTGGTACAAGAGCCTCTTGATATCAGAATCATAATCCTCTATAGCTTTGAAAAAGGTCCCATCTGATATTTCATCAGCTGAAAATGACAACTGAAGTGGAAGACCATATCCGATGTTAGACACATTCACTCGATTTACTTCTGTAATTGATGGATAAGCATCAATTGCTGTAGATGTAAAAATTTGAGTAAGGCACATGTACATCATAACAGCATTTTATTCATAAGAGAAAATTAGAACCCTTACCATGTGTAGAAGGAATTTCAATATTGACAATATTTGTGGGCCACCCAGAGTAGACTTCTTGTCTGTCACAATGATATGGATGATGATCCTTCTGAAAATTCCCAGAGAAATGCCTCCAATATGGGCGATCAGCTTTACAGTACTTTGAGAAAGGTAACATCCATATTGAAGACGCAAAAGAATTGAACATTAGTCGAGCAGTTCCCTGGTACCTTGCCAAGTATGCCATATTCATTTGTTAAAACGGTTACCAACATCCAACAAGAAGTTAATATCCTACCTAAAAATTCGAACAAGCCAGAAAATCTCACTTTGCTTAAACAAAACACTGGCAAGAATATGCAAAAAACCTACAAGATTAAAAATCACATTATTTAAGTGACTTCAATTCAGAAATCATACGCTTACAGGCTTTACTGTAGAGTTCATATAGCAACGAAAAGCTTAATGAATCCAACTTAGATAAGTTAGATAAAGTTTTGAAACATTCCCTATAGTCTAATATCACTAAAATTTGTTATAGTTGCAACTAACTTGAAATTTTTTTGCAGTGATATGTCATCATACATACATCTGTAAATATAAGCTGACAAAAAAAAAACTCATATTGATCAACATGAAGATTCCAATTAAAGAAGGAAACATGTGAAAATAACCTAACTAGGTTACCTCAGACACGGGAAGACCAAATGTGTTCCCAAACAATGTTGCTTTCAATGTCTCGGTTGAACCAAGAAGAGGAGAACCTGAAGTTGGATGATAATACAATGCTAAATGTACTCTGAATCAATTCTATATCTTTTAAAAGATTGACTGTGACATAAGCAATCATACCAACAGCAAAATATGCGTGAATATGCTCATCCAGCCATTCATTGTAATGTTTTGGAGCAATTTCTAGCTTTAGCCATTCCAAGAAGTAGCGAAAGACATGGTTACCCAAAGAGTGAGCAAACACTATAGAAGGTCCACCACGAACTTTGAAGTTAGTCTCAAATGTCAACCTGCAAATAAGAACAAAAGAAGAAAGTCTTAAAGCCCCCGAATTAGCTGTCAGGAATCTCTACACTTAAACTGCACTTCTGCATAGTTTATATATTATAGAAAGTTTTCTACAGCGGTGGAATATATATGGTTCTTAAAATTAAAAGTGGAACAGAAAAGTGCATAATTGACTTATACAATATGCCACTATAAAAATAAAACGTAATCTGATTACATAAAGTATTCTCTTCAAGGAAATCATTAACTTTGACAGAAACATTACTTTCTCTATCATTTCACAGAAACAACATTTGGCTTGAGAAGTGAGAACATAAAGTACAAAGAAAAGATATACGCACTTAAGCCGATGGAAATACAGATCTCGCTTCTCAAGCATTGAAGGTGACAATCTCCAGTCATAGGGAACCGCAATAATTGCATTAGCTTCAATACCAAACTGAATACACCACTTAATCCATTCCTTCCACACAGAAGAAAGAGGACCTAAAAAGCATAATGTAGTTCGTTTATTCCAGAAAATAGGGAACACACTGCATTTATGTAATCATCACCATACAAGACATGATGTATTATTAGAGAAATTAGTTAAACCTGTTATGTAACCCGGATCAAGCTCTGTGATAGCTGAAAGACTGCTATCAGGCCGTGATTTGCACTCAGGATGATCTGTTTGATTGTAGGGATCCAACACCATGCATTTAAGCCAACAGTTGACCGCAGAAAGTAGCTACACATGACAGTAATTGCTATTAAACATCTACAACCTTATTTCACCGTCAATTTTTAGATTTTTTTTGCACGATTTTGATCACTACTTACTGAAGTGTTCGATCGTTATAGAAACTAATATTACAATAACAGGTAGAAGGTTTGGAGTATCTGATTTAGCAACTAACAAGTAGCGTCCTTTTGATATCTCAAATTTAAACTAGTAAGCAACCTAAAAAACTGAGAAATAGCAATTAATAACTGTCAAAAGTAACAGCTATAGTTAGAGCCATAAATTTCTGCCCCTTAAAACAAAACAAAGCATCAAAACATCTGTTTATTAGACAAGTGTCAGGAGATCGTAAAAACTTCAAGAATCGATCATTATCTTTACAGAAGTAGAACTATCCATTACTGTAAGTTAAAAGTCAAAAAGTTTTGAAACAGTTGGAATTATCTTTTATACACACGCATTCTGTAGCTTAGAAAGACAACTTTGCACACAACTTTCTATTCGAAGTTGACAGTACATAACAGAGAATAAGAGACTGAGAGGTACTTTGGTAGTGTCGAGCCAAACTAAGTCAAGGGGGTTGAAATCGAGAGGAGAGTAAGGACAATCAAGAATGGACCACGCTCTAAGCTGAGTAGAAGCAAAACCAGGGATTATAATCCCCGATATCTTGGAATAGTCTATCCCCGATATTCTGGAAGATTTTGCGTTAACCTCTCTGTCACTCATTGCGGTTGCAGTCGGAGCGCCGACGATCACAAGAACCACGATGACGGCGATATTCATATGAGCTCCCGTCATCTCTTATCACATTCGCGCTCCCTTTCTGGTAAATTCTCTACTAGAGAGAGAAGAGAAATGAAGACAGAGAATGTGAGGTGTCGATTGTGCAACGGAGGAAAGAACTGAATATCAGTATAGAACTGTCTCTCAGTCTCTCACCTATTCTATGCGCCTTCCTTACCTGTCTGTCTCGGGGTCGGTTCTTGCGTAACTATCAGCCGAAACGGCGGGGAAAATCGTCGTTTTCTGAGGGGTAAATAATTCAAAACTGCGCCGTTCGAGAAAATCTATTTACGTCGTCGTTTTAAGTCAAACGGCCATTGCCGACTTTCTTTGTTTGTATTGACGCAGTGGCGCCAATTAAAATAATGATTTTAAGAGAAGCGAAGGAACCGAAGCGAAGCTAATGGTGCTAAACGACGAGAGAGAGATCCAAAGGAGAGGATTCTTGAGTCGGACTCGATTAAAGCCGATGAAAGATCTTCATTTATGTTGTTGTTTGGTGAGAAATCGGGTTCAATGGAGGCCTCCTCCGCCTCCAGGTTTCGCTTCAGAGACCATGTTGATACCGAGAATGCGACCTACACTAGCTCCGATATGTCATCCGTCTTCACCGAAGAGGATGATGATGATGAAGGGTTGGAGCTCGAGTCCATGACTGCAAAGGTAGGTGGCTTATTTCATCTTTCTATTAGTCTGCTAAGAATAGAATTTTCAAGGAATTGTTTCTTTATAGGGAATAAAGCGTCTGTGCACAGAATTACTGGAGATAAAGGAGGCATCGGATGAAGATTTTCATAGAAATATCATGTCAAGTTATTCGGCCTTTGTTGGGTACTTTACTTGTCTCTTTCTTTCTTTTAATAAATTTTGTTCTTTGGGAAGTTGATGTGGTTCAAGAATGGCAAAATTTTCTTTATGTAAGAATGATAATAAGGTTAGAACCAATTGTCCGTGTGGCTATGCATCCGATGCAACTTATATAAGTATAGAGCTCTTTGTTTTCTTCCTCTTTGATTTTCAATACTTTAATCCTTTAGATTATTGCATAATATGTATTCCTAGATAATAAGGAAATGATATGGTTATTTCTTTTTTGGGTTGACTTGATTATTTTTATCGTTTAAGCTCAAGTTGTCCCTCCTTTGCAAATGGCTGCAGAATATTAGATGAAGTAAAAGACATGGAGAAAGAACTATTGCAGCTGAGAACCAATGTTTCGACACAGAAAAGACTTGTAAAAGAACTAAGTGATGGTGTGTATCTTAAAGTTTTTTCAGATGAAACTATACAAAGAATTATAAGAGATGCTGAGGATGATGAATTAGCTCCTTCAACTGAGTTGGAGACACAAATCAATGATGTTTCTGAAACTCTAGATGTGCTTCTCTTAGAAAACAGGATTTTTGAGGCTATATCAGTTATCAAAATGGAGGAAGAAAACATACAAAGGGTAGAACTTGAAGGCAATACTCCTTCAGATGTGCTACTGTTGTACAATTCTGCAATTTCTGAAAGAAAGGCCATGCTTACACTGCAATTAACTCTGGTTGCCGAAAATCCTAGAATAGGTGCTCCAGAACTTCAAAAATCACTAATTGGACTTTGCAGACTGGGTGAAGGTCATCTTGCAACTCAGTTATTGATTAAATATTACCATACACGGGTTGCATCTGGAATTCGAGATTTGAGAAATTCAAAATCCTTCTTACATGTAGTGTATATCAAGGAACTCTCGAAATGTGTGTTTTCCATGATTTCTCAAGCAGCAAGGAGCTTTATACTGTTATATGGAGAAACCACTTCGTATACTCCAGAATTTATTCAGTGGGCGCAGGAAGAAATTGAAATACTTGCCCTTTCTATGACTAAATATGTAATATCTGTCTCAGAAATAAGTGGTGGGCTCTCAACAGCCATAGAAGCTGTTCAGTTTGCCATATCTTATTGCTGTTTGTTAGAAAATCAAAGATTGCTGTTGCAACCATGTTTGATTGAACATGTTCGCCCTTGTATGGAAGAGGTTTTACAGAAACACATTGAGCATTTTGCTAAAGTTATCAGCATATTCACAGCAACTGATGCTTGGGTATTGGGTAGATATCTTGTATCTGGAATTCTAAATGAAAGATATTCCTCTATGGTTGTGGGACAACAGCCAGAGTATTGCATGCTCACTAACAGTGGCCGGAAGTTCATAAGTCTGTTGCAGGTTGGGTGGTTTATGTTTTTGACTAAGCATAAGGATGAGAAAACTTTTGAAAACAGGAATTTTACAGTTAAAATTTAGTCCATGATGATTGAGTAATTAGCTGGATATGGTTTTCTAAGATCATCTATGTCGTTGATGCTGTCTAGGCACAATAAAATGATGGAGCATTATGCTATCTCTTACTTATCTTCACCTTTTTTTTTAGCATTATTTGTTAGGAAGTGCATCAGACATTTATTTGGTGGAAACTGTCTAACATGTTAGTTTAGTGGAGCTTTTCTTGATTAATCCAATAGCATGAGAAATCCTCGGATGCTGTTAAAGTTACCAGTGAGCATGGATAGAAAAGAAAATTCTCTAGAACTTTGACAAGTTTAGATATTAGTTGGTTTTGGGTCTGCCTCTTCAGAGGAAGGATTTTAATGAAGAGATAGAGTGCTATTGTTGAGAACTAGCAAAGGTTGATGAAGGAATTAAGCGTTCATTATTTTGCTATAATTAAAGAGAATATCTTTGATTATTTCCTTGCTTCTTTTTCAGGCTATCACTGAAGATGTTTCCTCGTTGGTTTCGCTTAAAATGGAAGATGCCATAATTAGAGGATTAACAAGCCTCTTTATGGAGTATCTATCCATCCTTGAAACAGCCATCACCACAGAAACGAAGTCATCAGAAAAGGGTGCTTCCAAAATAATTTTGGCACAGTCAATGCAACAACAAGCTTCTATTTTGGTGAATCTGTCAACTCTGAAACATTTCTTCTCTAACACTGTTATCAAGGGTATAAAGGGCACCAATTCTGAGCTGATAGAAAATGGTTCGGTTAGTTTTCAACAAGAACTTGATAGTTCTCTGCTTCTAATTGAAGAGGCATCTATTGATCTGAGAACACAATTCTGCCTCCAATTTATATGCAGAGTGTTTTCTCTTAAACGCTTCTGTAATCTGACCCCAGAAATGGGCCTTTATGGCAATGATGATCCCCATCTGGTTCATGATTTGATGCCTTCTACTCCCTTCCAGGTACACCTATTCTTGTGTCAGAAGAAATATGGTAACCTAGTGATGGTAGTCTGGATGGGTTATGTTGAACATGGATAGTTTTGCGTTTGTATTGATGATGTTTTGTCTTGCAGCGCTGGATTTGTCTTATAACCTTTAGGCTGCTCACCTATTCTTAGTTGTCATTTCTTCTTTATATGTATTTCCTCTTTGCATTTTCTTTTTCTTTACTATGTAAACATATTTACATTTTTGCACAACATTTTTGTTTATCTATTGCTTGATGATTTGCAACATCAGGTGCTCTTTTTAGAATTGAGGAAGCTGGATAACCTTGCTGAAGATGATTTCCTTGAATCAAATTGGTTGACCGAGCTGATAAGGGAGCTAATTGAGGCCATATTTGTTTGGCTTTCAAACAACAAAGAAATTTGGGAAACTAATGGAAGGAATTTGAATTCCTCAAATTCCGATGTCTTCAATCAGGTGTGTTGCATTTGTTCATATGCTTGTCAATTTTGGCGATTTTACAATGTCATGCATCTGTGTTGGTGTTCTTGAGGTTATTGTCTCGACACACATGGGTTTATTTGCTCAGAAATCTAACTAGATTAAACTGCTTAAAATACTTCCAGTTTTGTTATTGCAAAACAACTTATCCATATTCCGGATTATGATTCTTCCAATTGTACTGGAGACTGAAAAACAAATCAATTTATGCTACATTACCTGTTGAAGGCACAAAATCCGGTGAAATTGTTAATCTTTAGGCTAATTTCTCTTGGGAAAGGTCCTGTTTCTGTGTCGATTTAAATTTGATAGAATCAATTCTTCCTTTCATAGTGCTAGTTTTTCTTGCATTGTTACGCAGTCTCGTGATGAAACTTGACTGCGGTTCTTTGTATAAGACATGGTTGGCACTTTAATACAGCAAGATTAGATTGCTTCTCTCGTGCATCTTAACTTTTATCAGATTTGCTTGAGGTTTTGTTTGATGTACCTTTTTATGCCAAATTTTCCTAGAACAGTTCGTTCTGGACATGCACTTTATGGTAGAAGTTGCAAAGTATGGACGATACTTCAACGAGGATCCCTCTGGCCCAGCAAGTCTAATGAAATCTGCGTTTGTTTCAGCTGGACTGGACCCTGAAGGGTAATGCTTTGAAGTGCCAAAGATTAGTTGTAGGAAAATGATGGTGCTCTGTTCCGCATGGAGTTTTACTGAAACAAATTATGTGAATTCTACAGTTTCACCTGATGAAATGCAGACATTCAGTAATCTAACTATTTGTCTGTGCAGAGATACCGGGGATGTTAAATGGGCTGTTGAAGCTGGCACCAAAGCAATTAAAAAGCTTGTAGAGATGGATAAAACAACTTCACCTTCACATGATGAAATTGCTGCTGACTTTGTAGGGGAACCGGCTGAAAATCACGCTGAGCGTGCAAATGAAACTTTCAAGGGTGCTATTTCTTCCATTGATCCTCTACAATTGGAGGAAGACGAAGAGGATTCAGATACATCGGAAGTTGTTGCTAATGACGTGGCCTTAGATGATTTGAAAGGCATGAGGCGGAATGATGAAACTTCTAGAGAGCTGTTTGGAGTTTTTGAAGATAATGAATCTGAAGAAGAAGCATATGATATGTTCCAGAAAACAGGTTCAGCGGTTCAGCTATTGTCTGCAGATATTACTTCTGAAACAGGCAGTAACCACGAGGAGACTCAGTGTCCTGCTAATAAGATGGAACCCAACGCAGAGTCGGAGTCACTTCGGTAGAAGACTTGCAGCATTTCGGTCGGTAGAAGGCCATGGAACTGTCTCTATTAAACGTAGATTTGTTAGGAAGAAAGTTTCATGCATTAGAAAAGGGTTAAAGAAGCTCATCTTCAAAGAACTTGATCATGTCTGTTTAAGCATAAGAAACTAAAATTTAATTATATCTACCAAAGGAAGGCCCTCCAATGTGGGGGAAGTTAAACACCTGATTACTCATTTCATAAGTTCATTAGGTCATATCTTTTCCTCGCATAGTTACTTTGTATAAACGCATGGATGATATTTAGACCTAGTTTACATAAGATTAGATTTTCTGTTTTGATTAACCAATTTTTATTATATTTTATTAATTTTATCCATATATTTATGTAGCGTTTATATAAAAATGTGCACAAAATTAACTGACATAGAATTGCACTGCTCTAACAAAACTACGGTGTTCCGACCCAATTTACACACGACTTTTGGAACCCTTTCTTGCTTACAAGTTGCGGCATGACTTGACTTTACATTTACATTTCCATCTCTCTTTCTTTTGGCTTCATGTCTTCTTCTTCTTTATTTATTTTTTCTTTAGTAAGTCTTTTATATTTTAAAAATTCGTAGAAAATCTTTATAAAATTGCTAACTAATCTCTTCCTTGAATTTTATTATAATTTTTGTTAATTTAATATTTTAAATAAGTGTTATTTCATAGGGCTAATTACAAAAAGTCATAATTTTTACTCAATTTTATAATAATAATTTAAAATTTAAAAAATACTTTAAAATATTCAAAATTTTAATTTATTGCGAATATAGTTAGTAAATTCTTTGTTAATATTACTAAAATGACATGTCACAGATCAGATTAAAAGTTTTAACAAAAAGTTCACTTATTTTTCATGTGATTATTTTATAAATTTAATAAATTTGGAGTTAGAATATCATAAATTTGTACCAAAATTATCTCTTTCTTCCTCCCTCTTGTTATCATCATCATCATCCCTTCAAACTATATTTAGTTCAGATTCTACGTCTCTCTCAAGCGCTCTTTCCATTTCCTACCAGAAACCAAAACCCAATAACGTGGTGAATCTTCTTTATTCATCTCTCAAACGAGATCGTACCTGGAAATGAAATGGTCGTACTTGGAGTTCCTCGTATGGATAAATTTTCCATATGTCCTGACCTGTAATGACCGTATATGCAATATCTTAACAGAAAATATGTGAAAAACCTGATACTAAAACTGACTCGTGCTTTTTAAAATTTGAGTTAGTATTACATAATTAAATAATATTTAGATTTTTTAATAATTAACCCTATTTCATATAAATAACTACCTTATAAAAAGTAATTGACAAAACAAAACTGTTAATTTTTGCTAACTTAATATTACAGCCATGTTTTAAAGAATAATTGAGAAAACAAACTAGATTAAATTATTATATTCATTGAAATATCTAATTAACTATCATGCTAAATTGATTATTATATTATTAGTACTAATAACATCTTATAAACTAATATATTATTAATTATTAATAAATTAAATAATATTGCATATTAAAAACTGCTTATACTTTCTAATATAAGTGATGTAATATAAATAATTAATAAAATCATAAAATTTTTATAATCATATTTATTAATATAAAATTAATTAATTATTAATTATCTTATTTTTAATACTATTAAATGATAAATAAAAATTTAATAAAATACTTAATTTACTACCATAATAAAAGATAAATAATAAATATGATAATTTTAAATTTATAATAAAATAAAATTGATATATACCACTTGTAGTTTGCTATCTTTTTTTTAATACTATTAAATGATAAATACAATTTTAATAAAATACTTAATTTACTACCATAATAGAAGATAAATAAAATATGATAATTTTAAATTTATAATCAACTAAAATTGATATATACCACTTGTAGTTTGCTTTTCCAATCACCTCTGTTTGTCTTGGTAATTCATGCATAAGGTCATTCTGGATTTTAATCCCCTTAAAGCCAGGATCCGTTCATATCAAATCATCAAGAATTAAATAAAAGTGGAAACATACCTGAATTTATTGTGAAATCTACACTGGAGTCCTGCGGTTTATCTTCCAAATTAGAACATAGCATTTTTAGAGTTTTCCTTAACTCTCTATTTTTTGTTGGATGATGAGATGTTAGAAGGAATTGTGTGTAAGTTTTACTTTCGGGACCATAACCAATTTTATTAGGGTAAAACTCTAATATAATTTCTACTTTGGCCCATCATAAAATTAGAAATTATAAATCCGGTCTTTATAACCTACACTTAAAATAGATGCATAAATTCTAAAATATCATAATCATATTAGACCACTTTAATTAATTGGGCTCAACTTTATATGATAGCCTTGACACACAATTATCCACATATAAGCTCACATGTTTGATTAATAATCCTTCCAATCTCTCATTTGGGCTATATATGTTACCTTAAAATTGTGTATTAACCTTATGAGTACTCATAATTTTGCTATCATTGTTGTATGCATCCCAGACAATCTGATCCATCAATCATACCAACATAGGATCAAAGCGACTTTTGCTACATTTAACGTAGCTAGACCCATCAACGGTCACATATGTTGATATAACCAAATGACATGGATCAAGCATGGATGTGTAGCATGGAAATTATAAGCAGTGTGATCATAATATGCTTATTTCCAACTGGTCCAACCTTATGCTTTAGTGAGATCAATCTTAAATAAGTTCATAGACAAAATAAACTAAATATCTTAAAACTAAAAATAACCTCAAAGAAGTTAACCCAAAAACTGTCAAGTTAACCCAAAAATTGTATACAAAATGACAGTGAAAATGTCTAATATGAAAAGCATCTACAATACAAACTCCCACTGAAACTATATATCCTGAAAAGATGCAATACCCATATGAGCAGTGTGCTCATGAAAAACCTTAGGTGGCACTCCTTTAGTAAGCAGTTTCGCAATCATAAAGTTTGATCCAATGTGCTGTATAGACAGCTGTCCACTTTGAACTCTCTCTTTAACAATTAAGAACTTGATGTTGATATGCTTCGACTTTGTCGAGCTCCTATTGTTATTGGAATATAGCACTACCGAGTTATTGTCACAACATAACTTAAGTGGTCTTTCAATAGAGTCCACAATGTACAGCCTCATGGCAAAGTTTTGCAGCCATATCCTGTGGTTGGATGCCTCATAACAGACTTTAAACTCCGCTGCCATGGTGAAAGAAGCTATAAATGCCTACTTAACACTCTTCCAAGAAATAACTCCTCCAAAAATCAGGGAGATATAAGCCGAAGTGGATCTCCTACTGTCTTGGCATTTAGCAAAATCAAAATCAGAATAACCAATGATCTCCAGCTTATCCGATTTTCTGTATGTGAGCATATAATCTTTCGTTCTCTGCAAGTACCACATTACCCGTTTGGATGCTTTCCAGTGATCCAATCCCGGGTTACTTAAATATCTCCCTAGCATTCCAACAATGTACGCAATATCCGGACGTGTACAAACCTGAGCATACATTAGACTTCCTATAGCCGAAGCATAAGGAATCTTCTGCATTTCCTTAGCTTCAAAGTCATTCTTAGGGAATTGACTTAAGCTGAACTTATCTCCCTTAGACACAGGGGTATCACCTTGTTTACAATCATGCATGCAAAATCTTTTAAGTACCTTTTTGATATAGCTCTTTTGTGATAATCCAAGAATACCTCGAGAGCGTTCCCGATGTATCTGAATCCCTAACACAAAAGAGGCGTCACCAAGATCTTTCATTTCAAATTTCTTTGACAGA
>JAOSBP010000009.1:10153772-10166043 GCA_027563825.1 Erythroxylum mucronatum
GATTGCCGCATTTGATATTACTACCTAGTTATCCATTAATGCCATATATTGTTGCTTATGCCACAGACCATTCTTGCAAAACTAGCCTTGTGTTACCTAGTCTCACAAGCATGGTAGTATGTTTGTATCTCACTAAGTCGTATTGTAGACTCACCTCTCACTATCATCATTTCAGGGGATTAGCAGTTCGTACGAGAGAGAAATCCAAGCCTTTTGAGACTCGTTTGGATAATTAGACAAGTAATACTTTTGGCATGATGTAAATTACAGATGCTTATTGTTGCTCCATGGACTGTCATAATCATATGTACATAAAACATGTATGGATATGTTATGTTATTGAGAATGATGTCAATTGATGATATGAGATGATCATAGATTGGCTGATTATAAGTAGATAATGTATGTGAGAATTGCATATTTGGATCCTTCTTGAAACCTATTAAACAGGTATAAGGATTAATCAGACAAATGAATGGGTCATGTCGAATTTTTAGTATAATGTAGGAAAGTTAGGCTAACTACGGGTTTTGGTAGCATTAAGCCTACTCATTCCCTAGTGTCAACACAGTCCAAAAGGCAGGTCATATCAGCCTGTCGCGGCGCACCAAAAAGAAAGATCACCGCGGCGTAAGCTAATTATCTCACCGCGGCACACTATGAAGGAATAGCTCGCTGCGGCATAAATTAATTATTTCGCCGCGGCGAGTGATTTAGAAAGTGCACGCCGCGGCGCAACTCTCTCATCGCCGCGGCAAACAGTCGGGTATTCAAACTAAATTTTGAAAATTCTCTAACTATTCTGACCCAACCTGCGACCCATCCTTTAGAAACCATGCCAAATTAGGTTAAGGAGGATTTTGAATTCAACAGGAAAAAGAAGATTGATCTCTCGGCCGACACCCGACAACCATTTTACCTCTCATCTACGACCATCATCCGCCACCTCTGATCAGTTTCATTGACAACTTCATTGCCGGTCGCTACTGCTACCATGGGTGACATCGGAGCTTCTGCGGTTGTGAAGGTTTCCAGATTCATGCACGGCTAGATCACCATTCCCTCTTGAAAATGTAGCAATGGCTTGAGTTCACCGGGCTTCAAGTTTAACTGCATAGTTGTAAATTTCTGAGTTAGGGTTTACGGCCGTGTAGTTAAACTAGCTTGGTTAGAGTTTAATCAGGTGTTGAACGATGTCTTGTGTTATGAATTTGCTTATATGTAGAACTTTGATGCTTAATATATGAAGTTTCATATATGTCTTTTTGGTGATTGTGTTAATCCTCTCTTATCTGCCTAGTTGTGTTTGATATTGAGATTATACTTGATCCAATTTGACCACTTGCATTAACTTGTCCATTTCACACACTAAGATGCATTTAATAAGGTTTTAAGAAATGGAGTTCATTGATTAAAATCTTGGACCTTAAAGAGTTCTTTTAGGTTTGTTATTTGAAAACTTACTGAATTTCACTCCTGGAAAATTTGTTTTGGAACCATGATAGCCTAAGCTTGTTTTCAAGAGGACTTTATCATATTCGATTATTGTTTGAATTTTCTCTTTCCACTTTCCCAAAAATCCAAAAATACTTTATATACATTCTTCTTTAATTTAGTTAAATTTCCTTAATTCCTACTAATGATCCAAACCTCCCTTTTATCAACTTTGTTTGCATTTTTGACAATTAGGCTAGCTTAAACCTTTTTCGCTGGGTTCCAATTAAGTGAGACGACCTGAGATTGCATCCTATATTTCAATCCTTGGAATTAATAATTTTTATTTTTTTGATTCGGCTTCCAAGGGACTGATCTTAAGATCGAACGAAAAAGCCGATCAATCTAAGATGATCCATCTATAACTTAAGCACTTCGTCTGAGACTCAATCACTTTGTTTGATCCACCATAGACACTTCATCTTACTCAACTTTTAATTAAGCACCATCTTGATTGATGAATTGTGCCACGTGTATTTATCTGTGCACTTGACAAATTCCTCAAAATCAATAGAATAAGTGAAGTCTTCTTGACTCAATAGACCCATTCCACATTCTTCTATAATTGAAAGACTAAGTTTCTTATGGCATTTAGCGAAGATGAAGGCTTCTAAGTGGGGAATGGTTCTTAGACGATAGTTAAATCACAAAGTGTTATACGCAACGTTTAAGACTCTTAGACGCTATAGTTAAATCGCAAAGTGTTATACGCAACGTTTAAGACTCTTAGACGCTAGCTAAATCACAAGGTGTGGTACACAACGTTTAAGACTCTTAGATGCTAGCTAAATCGTAAGTGTTATACGTAGCGTTTAAGACTCTTATATGCTAGCTGAATCACAAGGTTGGTACGCAGTGTTTAAGACTCTTAGACGCTAGCTGAATTGCAAGTGTTATACACAACATTTAAGATCCTTAGACACAGCATCTTAAATCGAAAAGTGTTACATTTAAGATTCTCATATGCTAGCTTAAATCGTAAGAGGTCATATGCAGTGTTTAAGCTTGAATCTCGAGATGTGATACGTAGCATTTTGGAAGAAGGTATAGAAGCAGAGTATATATATACCAGTGTAGGGACTTTTTGACTTAGTTTGTTCTTCAAAAATATCTTCTACAAAATTTTTCCTTCATGGATTTTTGACACACCAAAATCTTCACTAGGGTTATATCTTGCTTTCATCCACCTTTTGCTAATCCAACTTCATTATCTCTTCATTTTGCCTCAAGAAAAACCTAACCTAAACCACTACCAAGATGATTTACGTGGGTGCATGAGAGTTAGGGTTTCCTGGAGTTTTTGAAGATTTTGGAGTTTAACAAGTATCTTGTTAATCTCTATAGGTTGTAAGTATATGATATAAACTTGATGATTTAACTGTCATTGAATGATCATGTGAAAATGGACATTTAGGGTTACATGTTCACTGATTTTGCATTTGTATCTTACGTATAACTTGATATGTGGTCATCCAAATGGACTGATTTTGATTTTGGAGTAAACTAGTGAAACAGGGCTACAAATTACATGAAGAAGTCAAATTTTAATTCATTCTCTAAGACTTTCAATTTCTAGCTGGAAATTGAGTATAGTGTACTATTTCAGTATAAGAACAGTAGACCCGAAATTCAGCTCTGGAACAAACTGCAAGTGATTCAATGAGTTATGAATAGTAATTTTAAGGATTTTATTAAGGTATAAACCTAAGTATAAAAGGACAGATTATGTGATGAGGATAAGGAATAAATACCCAGGATTGTCATGAACATGCATCGTACATATTCCATATACACACATGTGCATAAATGAATGCTTATAATTGTTCGGTTATTAATGTGTGAGTGCAATGTGTATATTGCATAATTTGGATGTGTAGGTTGAACGTCCACATTCAGACGTTTCAAGATCATGGAAGCTAATGCTAAGCTGGAGCGTACTGTGAGTAGACCGAGATGGTCTTACTTAATTGTTTGTTTTATTTATGTTATGAATTGAATGATTATGCAATGGGAATGTGTTTGTTCCGGACAATATATGTCTGATGAGTTTGATAAATGTGAGAACATTGAAGTGCTCCTTGTATGTGAATTGGATTGAAATAAGCGTACATAATTTGATTGTTAAATGTTGGACCACAGTCTGATGATGAATGTGTTCTGAATATGCATTTGCATATGAATAAAAGTGTTACTCAACAATAATGTTGAATGCTCGACTTTGAGTCTGATGAGAAATGTGAATTGAATGTGAATAGGTAAATATGTGACCGATTGAGCATATGATATGTGATGCAATTTATTACATGAATGCATGAAAGATAAAGGCTGATGTGACTAAAATCGCTAGTGAAAAAGAGCTTAAAGCTCAAAATGTGAAAAGAGCCTTAGGCTTAGTGTAAATGCACCTGATATCCACTAAGGGATATGGGACATTATTTGTGGATATGGGCCAGTGAAAAAGGCGCTTGGGCACAACAAAGTAATAACAAAAAGTGAGTCTCATGAGCATTACATATGTATGATTTAAATAGTTTGAATGATTTCTAAGTGTGAAGTGAATCTAAAATGAATGAGATTTTATGACTTGTATGT
The DNA here is from genome assembly GCA_027563825.1 of Erythroxylum mucronatum. NCBI lineage: Eukaryota > Viridiplantae > Streptophyta > Magnoliopsida > Malpighiales > Erythroxylaceae > Erythroxylum > Erythroxylum mucronatum. Next base: position 10,157,859 of record JAOSBP010000009.1, read on the forward strand.
GTTATGTGATTGAGTGAGTCATCGATGATGGTCACTCACGGAGTTTGCAAAACTCACCCAAAATTTGCAACTATTTTTTAGGCTCTGAAGAGTTACCCCGTTAGACTAACAAGAGTATAACCATTGCATATAAGTAAGAGATAGAAGTCGGAATCAGTTCGCGTCTGTATAAGTATTTCCATAAATTTTTGTATGAAAGAATATATTCTGCAATGTTTGTATCATGTGTACTTGAATTTTTCTGTATGTAATAACTTTCCAAAATGGAAAGGTTTGTAAAGGAAATTGATCTCGAGTGTATTGATAATAATTGTGATATTGTTGTTCAAAAATAATTAAATAAAATAAAAATATATATTATAATGAGATTTTACTGACTGAGTGTGCTAGCATGCCACCTTCAAATTTGCTCTCCTTTTTCTTTTGTTCTCTCTTTTTTGTTGTTTTCTCTCTCTTTTCCTAGTTTCTCTCTTACATGGTTTGTTTCCCACCAATTAATGCCTCTCTCGCTGGGTGTTTTCTCTCTAGTTATTTGATTTTTGCCTAGTTTTATTTCTTACCAGCATCTCCCTTTACTAAATTACTCCCCTGACCACAATATGAAATGTAAAATATTTTTAAAAATCCTTTAAGTGGCAGTGGTGGTAGGCAACCACTATACCGAATAGAGAACTTTTCCTAAGTTCTAGATACATATGTTGAGAAGTATTGGGTGGTCTAGCTTGTAAAGGAGACTTCTAGAATTATTAATGATAAAGATCAAATAGGGGGAACTTAAGTCCTCCAAGAACCTATAATGATAGAGATCCTAAAATTAAGAGTTTTGGGAAATTTTCTAGAGATTCATTCATAGGCTTCGTGTTAATTAGTGCAAGGGTATTTGTCATTGCACTTTACTACCAATCAATTGAACTGAGTCTATCTTCTGAATTAAGTCGATCCGTTAGTGACTTGCTCAAAATACGTGATTGATAAATCATATTATATTAGGGCCTTCTCCCAATTAATTAATTACCACATGCTTCATTGCATGCAATTCATCATTTTATGTGAAATAACAAATCAGTGAGCAAACCTAATTTCAGCAAACTAACCTATTCTATCTACAATATAGATACTCTCAATTAGCTATGGATAATAAATTTATGGTACAACTTGAAAGTAATATCAAGCGGACTTACCTCTTAGACTTTTTGACAGTCAGAAGTGGACCAATTTTCAAATGTCATACTTGATAGTCACAACATTTATGTTTTTCTTATCGACGTTTTACGTTGGCTTTCATTTGTAAAATATACAATATTTTATGCAGGACCCAACCGTCGCTAGACCACTAAAAGTTACTCTAGGGATTTAAATTGCGGCTTTTAATGTTGTGTTCTTTCAGTCATGTAGTAAGTATATGTAACGTAAAGCTCAATATAATATAGGATGAATTTTCATGCTCAGTAATGCGGCAGCAAGTATACGTAACGCAAGGAAGGAAATAAGTCAGGATGATACCCGAGCGAGCGTACAGACATAAGGGTCCACATTCGCCAGAATATATTTCGATAGGATCCCACTGGGCGAGTGATATGCAGCATTTTTCATATAGATAAATATATGTACACAGTACAAAGTAAATAAGACAAAAGCGACTGGCACTTTTAAGAGCAGAGGAGATGAAGATTCACCTTCCATTTGACTCACCCCATGCATAGTATCGGCAGCTTGAATTGCATGGCAATGTCGCAGATATCTTCCATAGCATCGATATCTCTTTGCATTCTTCTGTATCTCATTCTCACCCATCAATTATTGACTAGCCAAAACTTGGTGCCGTCCATACCCTATAGGCGATTATTTGCTGGCTGCGGGCTATTAAGAGGAGCTTCTATCAAAGCAAAAGGAGGAGAGGATGAGCCCGTGTATAAAATCAAAATGATTATTTTATAAGAAACCAAGAAGAAAATATTATCTTTTGTACAAATATAAAGTTTGCTGGTTCAGCATGTGATGAGACCTGTTAAAAGTAATTAAGTAACCCAAAGGGATATTTATTAATTTTTAAAACACTAGCGACCAAGTGAATATGAATAAAATAACAAAAGCCTAATGTATTTATCTTTAAGTTCATTTCTCATTAAATCTCCGTTTTTTATTGTTTGAAATTTATTAGATTTATTTTGTATCATTTTGGGTTTATCCTAATTGAAAGCGATTAGCAATGACAATTCATGACAGGCAGCAAATATCAAAGCTCATGATTATGATAGCTAATGATAAGTGGCAGAAAGGGTAAATACAAACTCTGAACTATCTCCATCATGAAAGAGTGACTAGTTCCAAAAGAAAATACAAGTGGTAGACAAGGAAAAGTACCCCGTACGTATAAGCAAATTAACTAATCAAAAAGGTTCATCAACTTGTGCGTGGCGAACATTGGAATGGCAATGTCCACTTTGAAGGCCAATAGAACAAAGCATTGTCTAGCAAAAGTGTGGTATAAATAGCAGCTCTCACCAGACATTCCAATTACTATTTTTCGAGTTTCTCCATGTCACACAATCAGAGTACACTCTCCTGCCCACAAGAAGGTTTAAGATAAAAGGCAGTAAATGCAGGATAAACATGATTGTTAATTTTCAGCATGTACTGGCTGCTGCTACTATTTGTTATGCAGTCATGATCACCGTTATCCTAGAGCTCTACAATATAATCATAAAGCCTTCACTATATTTAACGTCTCTTGTACTCAAAATACCAGTATTGATTGCAAAGTAGCAACATAAGTAAAATATAATGATAATAGCATCGAATCCCAAAACTGCCACAATCCCATTGTTCAGGTAAGCATTAAACACTATAAGATTAGGAAATGTGATGCATGCTATTCCAACTTTAAAAACAAGAAAGGCGTAAAAATAAATTTTGAAATAAAAATGAGCAAGAAAGTCTGACAATTATGATGAAGTGAATATTGGACATGAAGTGATACTAGTGCTTCTAACTACTAGTCATTATGTACTAGAAAATTATGAAACCACATCTGAGATTCAAGCAATCCAGTCATTCATAGGATCTGCTCTCATCAAATCTTGTTCTATCCATGTATAATCAAAAGCATATCCTATGCAAGATTTCCTGGAGGAGATTAAACGCATCATCAATCACCACCACCTGCCTGCATTGAGTGAGGACCATTGCGCCCATTACCATTGTTATCAGAGGTTTGTGACGGATCAGAATTCCATCCTTCATTTTGATATTCTGAATTCCTGTCATAACTATTTCCACTCCCTTGTTGCTTACCAGCTCGACTGCTAACGCTACCTTTGTAGTCATGCTCAGCATGGGCTCCAGCATTTCCATAACCAGTAGAATAAGATCCATCAGTTACACCATAATTACCATAACTATACGGTCCATACCCTTGACTTCCATACCCAGAAGCTCCACTCGCACGAGCACCCATATAATTAGAAGCAGAATTGCCACTAATAGAAGGATTCCAACGAGCAGTGGCTCCATAACCGGCATTGACACTATAAGACGACACACCATAGGAGGCGGGGCTTTGACTACTCCGTAAGGCACCAAGCACTCCATAAGGCCCTGCAGGACCAATAAACCCTGTGCTTCCACTTCCATAACCACCAATACCATAACTTCCATAACCATAACCAACTCCACCATTTGGCATACCATAACCAAAACTTGCAGCAGTATAGCCAGAATATGGTGGGTAGCCACCAACAGCAACGGAGGGTTGCATATATCTGCTTCCATTCATTCGACCATCGCTACCATCCGTATTATCACCAGAGGCACCATACCCTTGATAGCCCCCACCCCGTCCCCCATAAACCGGGAATGCATCTTTCGGGAGAGCCTTTTTAACCTCTACAGATTTACCCTGCAATTCATGGAAAGTCTTGTACAGAACTCTTTCAACTGCATCTTCAGTATCAAAGGTTATAAAGCCAAAGCCACGAGGCCTATGAGTTTGCTGGTCGTACATTACTACCACATCAGTGACATGACCATAATTCTCAAAATACTGACAGAACTCTTCTTCCGTTAGTGAAGAGGGCAACCCGCCGACAAAAATCTTTCGGGTCTTAAAATTTCCTTCATGGGCAGGGCCTCTAGTAGCGTGAAGACTTCCAGGTCTAGTCGAGCCGTGTTGTTCTTCTCTAGACAAAGCCCTTTTTGCCTCAACCTGCATTGCCAAAAAGAACAGGGGTATGCAAATGCACAGATTTGGAAACACATGTTCGAAAGAACAAGCAAAATTTTTACAAACCATGATCTCATAATGGTCACTAGTCAGTTAAATCGCTAGCTGTATGATATCAGAAAGCCATGATATGTGATTCTCAGAAGTCATAAGAAAGAAACAGAAAAGTATAACCCCGCGGAGGTCAAGGACAAATTAAAGAAAAACATGGAAATTCCAGAGAAATATAATTTCTGTTTCGGGTCCATCTCACAATGTTAAAGAACATGGCAAGGCATGAACAACATCAAAATTGGATGAAAAGCGAGGGAGAGAATTACGGTACGGCCATCGATGGTGTGAGTGTCGTGGATGACGCGATCGAGTAGAGAAGGGTCAGAGAAGACGACGAAACCAAAGCCACGAGGACGTCCGGTGGACTTGTCCCGCATGATAACCACCTGGGAGACATCACCGTACTGAGAAAAGTGATGTCTCAGAGACTCCTCCGAGGTGTCCCACGCTATTCCTCCCACGAACACCTTCCCCTCCTCCCAATCCATTGCTTACCTCCTCTACCTTTGTAAGTATATCACTATATGTATGTATATTTCTTTCCCCCCAAATTAAACCCAGTCTGCAAGGCAACTGCAACTGCAACTCCTACTCTTTGATAATTTCAGTTTATTACTGCGTAATTAGTTATGATAAATAATATATATGTGTCTATATATATATGTGTAGAATAGTGAAACTCAGAGAGAGGGAAGGCGAAAGGAGGGAAAATATTTAGTGGTTAGGGTTTGGTTTGTTTGTTCTGCAGCCTACAGCCAATAGGTCCAATACCAAGATAAAGAAGATCTCTGCCTTTAGGCACCTATTCATTCAGCCCATTATTGCTAAGCTAACATAAGGGGGTGGTGGCGCAGTTGGCTAGCGCGTAGGTCTCATAGCTTCTGAGTTATCCTGAGGTCGAGAGTTCGAGCCTCTCTCACCCCACTTGTCATTTTTTCCCTTATTTATTTGTTTAAGTAACGTATTATCCACTTTAAGATGATTTGCCTATAATTATAATATAGTATATGACCATAAATTTGTATATGACCATAAAAGGTCATTTTTTCAAATTAATACCATGATGTGCCAACTTTGAAATTTTGAATGATCAATAATGTATAACCTAACCACCATCATTAATGATCAAATAAACCATGTTTTTTTAAGAAAAGAACACGGTAGAGTCCAAACTATTGTACACCATTAACTACATTTCTCGTAATCTTTTACATTAGTTATGTATAAATTTGGGTATTTAAATTGATAATTATAGTGGGTTAGCTACCACTTGAAAAGGTTTTATGGTTAGCTTGTAAAATCAATCTAGTATATGAATTGTAGTGAGACAGATTATTTCTTATTGTACAATGTTATTATAATTAAAATAAAATTAACTAATTAATTGATAAGTTACATAACGTTTATAATTTATTTTATAATAATTGTCGTTAATTTATATATTTTATGTGTATTCTTTAAGTTATAATAGTGTCTCAAAGTAACGTCTCTAAACTTAAATTCCTAAACTCTAATAAAAGCTTTTGTTATGGGATTATTTAGAAGGAGATTATTTGTGATAGGGAAAAAAAAGCATTTAATTAATCGTTGTTCCCATTTTCAATTATTTAGAAGGATAATGACGCAATCATTTTGAGATATTAGCAATAAGCCAATGTATATTAAGCAACATTAATCATCTTTGTGTGACTTTGATACGAGTTGACAACATGAGATTGAGATGGATGGTAGACATTCATTACAGTTCCTATAATTCCGTAGGTAAAGTCTATATCCCAATTTGCAACGCAGAGATGAGAAAGCAACGAGTATCCTATCCGTGAAATAAACCTTCAAAATATCTAATAAAGAACCCCAACATTAGGGATACTACAAAATTCCCCAAGCAGGTTCAACATTTTTGTTGAGAAGGTTCGATCAAGTTGAGGATAAAGTAGTAATAATAATAATAACTACTACTCAATAATACTCGTATACTTACTTTACATATATGTTATCTTTAGTATTAATTGTTTATGTATAAAATGACTTATAAACTCATGACTTAAAAAATAAGGATTTATAAGGACATGATTGATATATCTTAATATTTCTTATAAGAATTTATATTTACATTTTATTTTGCTTCCGTCAATTAATCAAAATTAAATAAATTAAAAAATATTTGCCTATGTTCAAAATAAAAAATAATTACTTAAGTTAATGTAAGAAACTAAACTGATAAAAATGTATAAGTTAACGGGCATAAAACTTATTTTTAATTATATGAAAATGCAATCCCTTAATAAATTACTTTTATCTTATAAATAAAACTAAAAAAATTTTAATAATTTTATCTATTAAAATTAACATTAGAATAATTTTTTGACATAATAACTATTTGTAGAAACATTTTTATGTTTAAAATATTTAAATATAAAAATATATTTTAAATTTAATAATTTAATTCTTGTTAATTACAAAATTTAATCCAATTATTAATAAGTACAATAAATGCAACTTGAAACTTTCCTCCACAAGTCAATCTTTGAATCTAACATTAAAGAAAATTTTGGTTAATATAAAATGAACTTATTTTATTTAATTAAAAATGGAATAGTTTTTAAAAATAATGATACCAATATGAAGTACAAAATTTTATTAAAGAAAAAATTCCAACTTAGTTTAACTTTTGAATAAACCAGAGTAATTTTTTAACTTTGACTAAATTGAATTAACACTTTATGCTTACCTATCTCTATCTCTATCTCTCTTTCTCTCTCCTTTTCCTCTTGTAATTTGTAGTAACTTTTGGACACAATTGTCTTATCGTTCCTTAATTTCTCAGCCGCTAAAGCAAAACGTTCCTTATAGGAATGTTTTCGAAAATAGCAGATTGGGTTCAATCTGCTAAACTAAGTTCTAAAAACCTAGGTCATCATGCTCGCAAGTATACAAGGTAATTGTAGTCGAATATTCGGTGTCTTCTCAAGGAGATGAAATTGGTTAACTCAAATTAACTTTTAATAAACATAAAAACAAATGTAATCTTGAACACTCTATCTTGATTTGTTGAGTAAAAAATTTTAAAGAAAATTAAGAAATTGCACAAAAAAGTAAACTGATTTAACTGGAGGCAAAGAATGATTTGATCAATCGGTGTAGGGAACTCTTGAGAAATTAACTTCATTAATTTAATCTCCTATGTATAACTAAGGCAAATTAATGAGACAATTGTCTTGCTAAAATTACAGGGTTCTAAAATCAATTCAAACAATAAACTAAATATAACTTTTGTATTCCACACTAATAATTACCTACTTAAGTTAATATCTCTAATTCATAACTTAAGCGTCTATAGTTTCATGTTCTAATATTAAACTTCTTCTCTCGATTCTTCGTTTAATACCAAAATGATGCAAAGTTGGCCAAACTATTGCATCCAATAAGCTCAGAAACTATAGCAAATAATAAGACAATAAAGCAGCCCCTTTATCATGCATAATCGATAAATTAGCTACATCAATTCTTAAAAATTAGTAATCAACCCATCATGGAATAAACATAGTTCATCATCTTCATATACTTCAATCCCATAGTTAATAATAACAGAGAAGTATCAAAGCAATAAAAAAGTAAATAAATCAAATAAATTGTCAAAGCACTAATTGTAACATCTCGTTTTTCCTATATAAAGGGTTAGAACCGTAGAATACTAAATATGAGAGATATTAATGAGAAATTAGGAAATGCATTTCATGCTTATGCATAATATTAACATACACATACGTGAATTTGATTTTTCTATACACATTACAATGATTATTCATGCACTTATTTGACATTTTTCGAGTATAAATGATTTTTAAATGATTATGATGTGAATAGTGAATATTTTGTCTTGAAAATTGATTTGGTGAGTAAAATTAT
>JAOSBP010000009.1:10193525-10227242 GCA_027563825.1 Erythroxylum mucronatum
GCAACAATTTTAAAGTTCTTCTAAAGATAAAACCACTTTTTTGACTAAAACTAGTTTTAAAATCATTTCAAAAGTTCCTAAAAAATATTTTAAAGATCAAGATATTTTTTTTAAAACATCAAAATAAATTTCCTTCCAATTATGAACGAATTCATGCATTATGTCCTATATATAAATAATAATGCAATGAATGAACCCTTACCATTAAAATACTCAATATAAGGATACAAAAAGTATTACAATGATTTGATTAAGTATCGATATGCTTTATTCCTCCTTATTCCCGGTTCTTCACTTGATTGCATAGATGCTCCACTTTGTTTATTTTTTCTTACTATTGATTGTTCAATTTATTTATTTGACTATTTTACTTACTTTACCCTTTTTTTGAACTCCATCACTCACATTTTGCTTAATTCCATTATAATAAAGTAACTAATATTACTAAAACTAAATTCATTGATAGCAATGTATTTTATTATCATCAAAATTATGGTTTAAGATCTCAATTGGTCAACAGTAAGTTAATATGTGAAGGATCAAGTTTAAGCAATCAAAAGATGAAGAAAATGAGTAAAATGGAGTACATATGCAATTCAAATAAAGAGCCAAGGAAAAACAGTATTCAAATATATTAAGATTTAAATAAATAATTGTAATCCTACTTTTAATCATATCTTGGTCATTTATGGGCTAATCATTGCATGATTGTTTGAAAGGTATATTGTGTATACTTTGTTATTGTTAAGAGAAAATTTGAGAAGATTTTAGAGTTGCATGATTGTTTGAAAGGTATATTGTGTATACTTTGTTATTGTTAAGAGAAAATTTGAGAAGATTTTAGAGAAAAAATTCTTGATGCATCAAAAAACTTTTAGGAAAGTTTTTAAGTGATTGTGGAGCAAGTTTTTGTTAAAAGAATGTACTTTGATCTTTTAGAGAACTTGAAAAGTTTTGAAAAACTTATTTTAAAAAGTTAGGCTAACCAACATAAGGATTTGAGTGACCAAGGTTTTTGATATACTAGTAGACCAATATGATAGTGTAATTGGCAAATGTCTTTGAAAATATATGCCAAAAGTTTGTGACCACATTGATCGATCAATACTACTTTTACTAGTTGTTGTAACGATTAAGTTTTATTTCTAACAATTATTTTAAGTTGTTTAAGTACAAATAGATAACATGTTAGTTATGGGAGTAATGTTGGACATACTAGAGAGTTGATTAGAGTCTTGAGAGAGTTGAAAATATATGTTTGGATTATATAATAATATTGAGCCTTTGTTCATTGTATGAGCAAGGAAGGAATTTTTTAAGTTATATACTTGATGTCATTGGAGAAATTACTTGGTATATTCTTTGTAAGGGTTCCTCTTGATCTTAAACAAGATTGTAAAGAGTTACACTTCACCTATGACAAAGTAAGACAGTTGCAAGGGTTCCTTTTCACTCACGACAAAGAAGATGTTGTATGAATGGTTGATATTTATTTATTAAAGGAAGAAGATAGTGAATTTTCAATTGGAGTTTGAAAACTTCCCTTGATCTTGAACAACATTTGTAAAGGACTGCTCTTCACTAAAAAGAAGTTATATAGATAGTTATTGTACAATGAAGAAAACAATGAATTTTTAAGTTAAGTTTAGAGAATGAATGTAGACTGAAGATTATTTGGCATAACCATTATAAATTATTTTTTCTCTTTTTTATTATTCTTATGTTTATTTTATAATTATTTTATATAAATTTATCATAATTATTTTTTAGAGAATAGTTAAGAAATTAGTTGAAAAAATTATAAAGTAAATTTTGTGTAAGACTGAAAAAAAACAATTAAAATATACACTACTCTTTTATTGAAAATATTTTTACATATTTTTTTATTTATATTTTTTAATACATAAATATAATGGATATTAAATTTGAAGATACTTATCATAGTACGTTGGGTAAGTGTAGCGAATCTTGATTTACAATTATTGTCTCTTTTCTATTAAATCCTAATCATGATTGGATTGCACCCTTGACATCTTTTGAGTTCTTAAAGTTAATGGAATGAGCATGCAATCTACCAATAGGGAATGTGTGCTAAAAATAAATATTGTCAACATAGTTGCCCTAGTTTTATTTTCACAAAAAAAGAAAAGAAAATCAGAGTGAAACTAGCTAGTAGATTGTACAACTTAAACAACAATTCAGCCCCAATTAAATAAAGACATTCGTTTATAATTTTTCAGGAATCAAAGCCCCCATTTTTTAAAATTAAATTTACGACTGCCACCAACAAGTTAATGGCAATCTGTCTGATATGGTCTTCGCGAGAACAACAACTTCGTTACAAGATTTGAAATTTGATAAGAATTTGAAGCCATTCCATACCCAAAAAAGGATTTTTAAAAAGGGCAATCAAGCAAACCAAGGTCGGCCAAATCTTTTGAAGGAAGTGCCAAAAACTGGAACATAAGTGTTCAGAAACCGGAAACCAAATGTAATCCAAAAACCGATTTTCTTAGACAGAATTTGAAGTGACAAGTGTCTGATTATTGATTTTATGGCTAAGTAATTATCCTTTGCCTTCAATTTTCACACGACGTTAAAATAAAATAAAGAAATGCAAAGCAGAGGACCCTGAAATGCCAGAAACCTGTTTGGTCTTAGTTTCTGGGAAAATTTTCAGCTTCATCATGGCAAGAATGAAAATGCTATGGCCACTATGTAGACCTAAAAATTACAGTTTGATAGATGAGTCCCTTCTGCTATATATCATTATATTATATCCCAGATCATTCAGAACTCAGAAATAACTAAAAACATGAAAGCAGAAGCAGCTGCTGTTCCTATTCCTAAGCTCTTTCTTGCTTTCTTCCACGTTGTTTTCCTATCCTACCTCCCATTGAAGGCCACGTCTTCAGCAAGGACACAAGCAGAAGCTCTCATCCGATGGAATGGCAGCTTAGACTCTTCACCACCTTCTCTCAGGTCATGGTCTACATCCAACTTGAACCACCTCTGCAGCTGGACAGCCATTGTTTGCGAACCCACCTCAGGAACGGTCTCCAAACTCAACCTCTCCAACTTGAACATAACTGGAACACTTGCACAATTCAACTTCACTCCATTTGGGAATCTCGCAAGCTTTGACCTGCAGAATAACAAAGTTGAGGGAATCATTCCATTGACCATTGGAAGCCTATCCAAGCTCACGTACTTGGACTTGAGCTACAACTATTTTGAGGGCAACGTACCGATGGAGATTGGAGACTTGGCAGAGCTTAAGTATCTGAGTCTTTTTAACAACAATCTCAACGGTACTCTTCCTTTCCAACTTTGCAATCTTCAGAAGGTACAGTACTTAGACATTGGATCAAACTACTTGGAAACCCCAGATTGGTCCAAATTTTCTGGCATGGCTTCATTGACTCACTTTAGCCTCTCTCTCAATAGCTTTACTTTGGCATTCCCTGATTTCATATCTAGTTGCCGGAACTTGAGGTTTCTGGATATGTCCCAGAATCAGTTTACAGGCACAATGCCAGAATCGGTGTATACCAATCTTGGAAAGCTTCAGCACTTCAATGTCACAGAGAATTCATTCCAAGGACCGTTATCAGCAAACATTTCTAAGCTTTCACATCTCAGACACCTCCGCTTTGCAAACAACCAGTTCAATGGTGAGATTCCTACCGGTATCGGTTTGATGTCTTCTCTCCAGATTCTTGAGCTGTACAACAATTCATTTCAAGGAAACATTCCATCTTCTTTAGGCCAACTTAGCCATCTTGAATTCCTCGATCTTCGAATGAATACCTTAAATTCAACAATTCCTCCAGAGCTTGGCCTTTGCAAGAACCTCACATACATGGCCTTGGCTCTGAATCAACTCAGTGGGGACTTACCTTCCTCCTTGTCCAATCTGCCTAACTTAGCCGAATTAGGCCTGTCTGACAACTTCTTCAGCGGTGAGCTCTCACCTCATTTCATCGCCAACTGGGCCAACTTGTTCTCTATACAACTCCAGAACAATTTGTTCTCTGGAAGCATCCCACCTGAAATAGGATTATTGACAAATCTCAATATTCTGTTCCTATACAACAATACCTTCTCTGGATCAATCCCACCAGAGATTGGTAACTTACAAAACTTAAAAAGCTTAGACCTTTCAGGAAACCAATTCTCAGGAACAATTCCCCTAACAGTTTGGACTCTGTCAAATCTCGAAAGCTTAAACCTTTTCTCCAACAATCTCTCTGGAACACTCGCACCAGATGTCGGAAACATGACATCACTACAAACTCTTGACCTCAACACCAACCAACTAAACGGAGATTTGCCCGAAACTATTTCACAACTTACTTCTCTTGAAGCAATAAATCTTCTCACCAACAACTTCTCTGGAAGCATTCAAGTTGATTTTGGAAAGTACATACCTTCACTGAGATACGTTAGCTTTTCGAACAACAGTTTCTCCGGTGAATTGCCGCCTGAACTGTGTAGTGGTTTCAGCATCGAACAACTAACAGTTAACAGCAACAATTTTACAGGATCACTGCCTATTTGCCTGAGAAATTGCTCAGGATTAATTAGGGTTCGTCTTGATGAGAACCAATTTAATGGAAACATCAGAGACTCATTCGGGATTCATCCAAATCTTTCTTTCATTACCATTAGCAAAATCAGTTTTTCGGTCAAATTTCTCGGAATTGGGGAGAATGTCAAAACCTCACAAGTTTACAGATGGATGGAAACAGAATCTCCGGCAAAATTCCGACTGAGCTTGGGAAGTTGACAAAATTGGGTGTTTTAAGTCTAAAATCCAACAACTTGAGTGGGATGATTCCTCGCGAACTGGGAAATCTAAGCATGCTATTTAGGTTGGATTTAAGCCATAATCATTTGACAGGAGCAATTCCTCAGAACTTGGGCAAGTTGACAAGCCTCCAGTTTCTTGATTTGTCTGATAACCAGTTAAATGGTTCGATACAAGAAAAGCTGGTGAATTGTGTGAAATTATCAAGCTTAGACTTGAGCCGCAACAATTTGATGGGTGAAATACCTTCAGATCTTGGAAGCATACACTCACTGCAGTATTTGTTGGATCTTAATAGCAATGAGTTGTCGGGTTCCATACCTGAAAATCTAGGAATGCTTACATTTTTGGAAAGTCTCAATGTCTCACTTAACAATTTATCAGGAAAAATTCCAGATGGTTTCTCTAGCATGATTAGCCTGCACTCGTTTGATTTCTCGTACAACAAGTTGTCAGGTAGTATCCCAACCGGTAGCAACTTCAAAAATGCATCAGCTTATGTTGGAAACTCGGGCTTGTGTGGGAATATACAAGGATTGCCTCCTTGTAATCCAATGTCAACTGGTAAAAGATCCTCGAATTCTGATAGAACAGTTGTCATTGGAATAATCATTTCGCTTTGTGGTGTTGTAGCTATATCAATTATTCTGTTTATTGCACTCCTAGCTCGTCGCAGATGCAGGCTGCTTGCTGAAGAGACCAAAAACATTAACAAGCATGAGAGTTGTAAGTCAATGATCTGGGAAAGAGAAGGGAAATTCACGTTTGGAGAAATTGTTAAGGCCACTGATGACTTCAGGGACAAGTGCTGCATCGGAAAAGGAAGATTTGGAACTGTATACAGAGCGGCATTGTCCACAGGTCAAGTTGTTGCAGTGAAGAAACTGAATATGTCTGATTCAAACGCCATCCTTGCGATAAATCGCCAAAGTTTTGAGAATGAGATTAAAATGTTGACAGAAGTCAGGCACCGGAACACCATCAAACTTTACGGTTTCTGTTCCAGGAGGGGCGGCATGTACTTGGTTTATGAGTATGTCTCGAGAGGAAGCCTTGGAAAGGTGTTGTATGGAATTGAAGGGGAGTCAGAGCTTGGCTGGGCTACAAGAATAAAAGTGGTGCAAGGAGTGGCTCATGCAATTTCATACCTGCATAATGACTATTCTCCACCTATTGTTCACAGGGATATAAGCTTAAATAACATATTGATAGAGACGGATTTTGAGCCTAAACTTGCAGATTTTGGCACAGCCAGGTTGCTGAATGCAAATTCATCCAATTGGACTGCGGTTGCTGGGTCGTACGGATACATGGCTCCGAGTGAGCTAACTTTTAATGCTTTGCATTTGTCATTTCATTACTTGGAATTTGAGAAGAAGTGGCATAGTTGAACTAAATTTCCTGAAAGGATTCCTTAAAATGGATGTGCTAATGGCTAAGTTTTAGTGACTGAGCATCCTAGAGAACAAATAATTCCCCTGCCTAATTTGCAAAGTTGGCTCTTACAATGCGAGTTACAGACAAGTGCGATGTCTATAGCTTTGGAGTTGTAGCATTAGAGACCATGATGGGAAGGCACCCAGGAGAGTTTATATCTTCCTTAAGATCACCTACAACGCCTTCCTCATCAGAGTTACTCCTAAAAGATTTGCTAGACCAAAGGCTTCCAGCTCCTACAGGCCAATTAGCAGATAACATTGTTTTCATAGTCACAATTGCCGTAGAATGCATTCATGCCTCTCCAGATTCGCGACCCACAATGCATTTTGTGGCACGGGAGATATCTGCACGAACTCAAACTTACCAATCTGATCATTTGCACAAGATGACTGCTACCAAGAATCTTGAAAAAAAAATAGCAACTTGAAGAGCCATAAGTTTCCACTTGCTTTTGGCTGCTTCAAGATATTCCATATGTAATTTCGAAATTCCTGTACATAACTTCAATCTAATACATAAAATGTAACTAAGAGAAAATGATAATGAAGTGTTTGGAGAAGAAGCAACATAATTTGTCCTTGCCATATTAAACCTCTGTTTCTTCTCCAAAGATTCTCTTTTACACTGAATGCTACATGTGACTCATTTAGTCACAAAACATTTTGTTTTCTAAGGCAATTTAGAGGTAAAATATGATTCAAGTCCATATGCAACTGCCTTCATTAAAGTGTTGGAACTTTCAAATGTTTCTCAACTGACCAACGGCCTTGGATTGATCAATGAAAATGATCCATTCTTTGATACAATAGAGGACAAGTATTCACAGACTAACAAAATCTGTCCATATGACTATTGATACATTGATAATCCCCAATGAAAACTTACAAAGCTTCTCTCAGAAGTGATGTAAGCAGTAAAAAACCAAATATGATAGGGCTCTGACAAGTTTGAACTAGCATTCCACCCCACATTGTTTAAGAATTGGGCCGGTTTGTTTGGGCAAGAAAGGATCAATTCGAACCCAAATGAGTGAGAAAATTGATGCAAGAAGAACAGACCAAAGGACTACAATGGTGGGAGTCCTGTTTTGCCTTCCCATCAGACCTTTGAGGAAAGGGTAGAGATGAAGAATGACCCAAAAGGCAAAGAAGAGCTTCCCAAAAAGAGGACCCCATGAGCTATAACCATTGTTGATTGCATCTGATACTCCAGCCACCACTCCCACCATGTTCAGGATAATTAGAGTGGTTGGTGGGATGAGAAGAGTTGTCCATTTGAAGAGGTAGAGCTCACCAAATTCCGTATCATCTGCTGCTTTTGCTGTAACAGTGAAATTAGTGTCAACTCCACCAAGGACCTTGAGAAGGCCTTGGAATACCGCAAAAAGATGTGCTGAGACTCCTCCAATAACCCAGAACTGCTCATTACGCCACAAGTCCTCTAAAGACACCCCACTCCAACGAATTTCTAGCACTCCTGTAATGATGATGGAGAGGAAAAGTGCTAGGAACCATACACTGGCTAAGTTGTTAATCTGCAAGATATACAAATTTCTGACTGTAAGTTCTAATGGATCGTTCATCACCAAGATATGTAAGTGTTAAAATTAATGACCATACCAAATACTTACAGTAGGAACGATGAATTTTCCCGTCAAAAGACATACAGCTGGGATGGTACAGTAGGCAAGTAAAGGAATGGACGTGAAAGGGTAAACAACAGTGTTAACGTAAGCGAGCCTCTGCAGCCATTTCAGTTTTCCTCCATATCCATACCATAGCGGACAGTGACGACTAAGGAAAATTTCTACAGACCCAAGAGCCCATCTCAGAACTTGGTGCAATCTATCTGATAGATTAATGGGAGCTGATCCCCTAAAAGCTGCTCTTTTTGGTGTACAGTAAACTGATTTCCATCCTCTGCAATGCATTTTGAAGCCTGTCAAGATGTCTTCTGTCACGGAACCATAAATCCATCCAACCTGCAAATCAACATGTTACAAGTGTCTGAAACCAACTTGTTTACGAGGATTTACATAAGCTCATGAGGAAATAAAGACGTGTGAATGTGAGATAATAGGTTCAATACTCTAAATCCATCCAGCCAGTGAACATTGAGATAAGGCTCACCTCTTTGCCCCATTCAGTTTTCTCTTCATAACCACAACTTATGACATGGATAGCTTCCTTTATAAGTGATGAAGAATTAGTTCCTTCAGGCAGGCCACCGTCTTCCATCAGAGTGGAGGCAATAAATACTGGTGATTGCCCAAATCTTTTCTCAAAGTTCTTCTGTGACATGAGGGATGATTTTTCCAACTCTTCATAACCTTCAAGGCCTTCTTCAATTTCTTCCAGATCAAATGATGGTCCAGATGCTTTCCTTACGTAGTTTTTCCCCATCATTTTCTTTTTCTTGGGATATATAATTCTTCCAAGAAGACTCACTTGCCCTTTCTTCTTAGATTTTGACCTTCTCGAGCCACCGCAGCAACAGCAGCACCACGAAGGCCAACAATCACATGTCATCTTTGGCCTCTTCTCAGATTTTGGTGGATCATAGCCATACAAGGATTGCCGGTTGAAGACACATCCAGTACCAACATATATTGGTCCTTGGATCCCATCAAGGCCTTTCATGTTGATCTATTTATCAAAGAAATATACAAGATACGAGTCAAAGAGTAGCCAAAAATTTATCACGTGTCAATTGCAAGTTTATGATGATATGCTTACATCAAAGAATACAACATTGCGATTGGCATATCTGTCGTGACGATCAATACCATCAAACCTTTGAGGAAACTGCACATAGCAGATCTTCTTCCCAAGTTGGGGATCCATCAAAAAGCACATGGCTTCCCTTACAGCCTTGCAATTGTTAAGGTAGTGATCACAATCCAAATTCAACATAAAAGGAGCGTTGGTGAGCACTGCAGAGACTCGAATCTGGAGATGGCACAAGAGTTAGTTTTCGATCAAATTTGGACTAGTAAACCAAATACGCAACAACAACATCACATAGCAATTTCAGCGAAATCTGAAGACCTTTACACTAATTAATAGAGAGATTGTTTCCAAAAACATAAACCAAATAGTGACCCGAAAACAACTTACCAGAGCGTTCATTGCACCGGCTTTCTTGTGGTGTGGATAGCCGGGTCGCTTTTCACGTGAGACGTAAACAAGTCGCGGAAGCTCTTTCCCTTCCACATCAAGTGCACCTTCACTTCCCAGATAAACCTGAAAAGGAACATTTATTAATAAATAGAGTAAGTAATATGAGAAAGCATATATCTATACACAATTTATTTAGACCTGAATCATGCCAGGATGATCCCTGGTGTTGTTTCCAGGCCATGGGGTGCCATCCTGCATCACCCATCCTTCTTCTGGTTTCTTCTGTGCCTTCGCCACCAATGCATTAATCTTCACCTTGAATTCTTCATACTCTCTCTATGATAAAAATACCACACGATCAATATATCAATGATTGGATCACAGATAGTAACTTCGGAACTAGTTAGAGGGACTGGTTAGTTACCTTCATAGCTCTGCGCTCCTTAACAAAGTTGGGATGCACCTTATCTTTCAAGTAGTCAATCTTTTGAGAGAAATAGAACTCTGGAGCTCTTGGCTCAACATTGTGCGTTTTGCAGAAAGGTACCCACCTCCTTGCAAATTCGGCAGTTTCTGCTAATGTATCAAACAAAAGCATTGACGCACCATCATCTGACACATAACAGCTGACCTTATCGACTGGATAATCAACAGCCAATATTGACAGGACCGTATTTGCTGTTATTATTGGTGGCTCCTTGAGAGGATCCACAGTACTAACGAAAAAATCAACTGGGGCTAGCTTATTAGGCTCTCCCTCTCGCTCAAACCTCAGAGATAGACGATCAAGATACGTTTCTCGAGTAATTGGTAACCATTTTGGAAACTGGTCTAGTATCCAGGAGAGTGCAAACCATATCTCACAAATAACAGAGATGAGCCATAAGGGGAAAGCATCATAAGCTGGTGTCAAGATCCGGAAACGGAAAAAGAAAACAAGTATGATTAGTCTGAGAACAATAACAATGCGATACGGATTGATTTTGCTGGAGGCAATAGGAATTTTTCTCCACAATGGTTGCCTAGCTTCAGCCAAGCTGCAGAAGACAAGTGTTAGACTATGTCAGTATTATAGTTATTGCTTCCCAACAAGAACCCTTCTACAAGTTGATAATGGATTAAACATGGGAACATAAATTTCATATGATCTTGTCAGTAATTGGACAAGATGTCAGTGATGAAAATCTGAACAAAAAGCAATGGCCACGAAAGAACAGATAATAAGGAAAAAGGCTTACAGGTAATCATCTTCATCTCCAGGATCATTTCCTCCGTCATCTTTATTCACCAAACCTCTCTTTTCTTGCCGGACTTTCCATTTCTCTACCCTCTCTTTCCACTCTGAGTTGCTGTACAAATCTTTTTCTCCTTCAAAATCCTTCCCAGCGACTGCAAAAAAGTCGCACACAAAACCACAGATAAGGTTTGGTTATTTCCTGATGCCGAAACATGTTCAAACATAGAACTTGTAGAGTATGATTTGGTTATTACCACTTCCTGTAGTAGAGAATGCTAGACCAGAGGGATGGCCTTGCTGTTGATCGTATTCCCCAATTTCCTGCATTACCAGTTACCAATTTGGCCTTAGACATCCTCCAACTTCTCTCACATAAAGTTAATAATTGCAAGTCTACTCGTGTATTTGAAGAACTTAGAACTTAAAGGAAGGGCCTTTTTTTTTTTTTTTTTGCGACATCGAATTAAAACATTCTAATTCCTGTCAGATATGAATTTGGTGAACTTTTATACGTTCCATCCAACCAAAGCATAGTTTACAGACTTGAGCTTGTTTATGGGCAATGAGAAATAATGTCTAATCTGTATTCTAACTTCCAAGCGAATATCCATTGCAAAACATTTCTACAGTTCTATTTTATCCATCTGTAAATTAGAAATCGAGATTAGAGTTACCGAGTGAGCAAAAACATTTTTCTTATCAGATTCGTCACTCTTAATCTGTATTTCAGGCTCAATATCATCAGAACCAAAATTGTCATCATCGTCGTCCTCGTCCCCAGGAACTCTTGGACAACCTGCACAGAGCAAACCTTGATCAAGTGTAATGTTTATACATAATCCAAGTGCCCAAAACAGATAGGTTCATTTCTTGATCTTCTAGTTCAAGAGGAATAAATAGAGAGCTAAATATGCAAACCTTTTTGCCGCTTATAGCGAGTGTTACACTGAGGACAGGTCTGGTTTCCTTCACTCCTCTCGTACAAATAACAGGGTTTACAAACAGGAAAGCCACAAACATGACATGCAACAAATGGCTGCCCATCTTCTTTCACTCCAATATCATCTCCACAAACTCTGCACACTTTGGTCGACGCAGAATGACGAGGGGGAGACCGCTGATACAAAAGAATATATTTGGTTAAAGCACACGCAACACAACACGTTGATGATGAAAACAGAAAGAAAATGAAAGAAAAAGAATAATGAGAAAAGGAAAGAAAAGGAAGAGGAAGAAGAAGGTACCTCGTCACTGCCATGAAGAGAAAAGGAACTCATGGCAATGCCAGCCATGGTTGCTTCTGGGACAACGGAGAGAAAATGAAAGTAGATGGCGAGAGGAGAGGGGAGGAGAGGTGGGATGTTATAAAAGAGATGGAGAGAGTTAGATGGTGATCATTGTAAAATATCGAAGTGCAAGTGAATGTGTGAACGTGTGAGCTGTGATTAAGAGGTACTGTGTACCAAACTGTGAGTTGGGAAGTCGTGTGTTTGAGTCGAAGAGACGTTAGCGTAATTGGAAGCGATAGGTAGGAGAAGAAGGATAGAGAGACATTGCTTGGTCAGGCAGGTACATCTCATAGATCATATGCCTTCCACTCAAAGCTGTCTTCTCTAACACTATGAATTATGAGTTTATAATTCTTTTCTTTTTTTTTTAGGACATCGTCGTTTTATAAATAAAAAAGGATAATTTCAAATATTTCATTTTATTAAATGTAAATTTTAAATATCAAAAAGATATTGAAATTGGGTATTTAATTAGCTGACATGTGTAATTTATATCAAGAATTGATGGAGAAGTATTAATTTTATATTTTATGACAATACTTCATAAACAATTTATCTTTTTCTTGTTATCAATATAAGTCAGACGAATTAATGCCCGTATCTTAGAAGTTAGAACCTTCATTTTCTGTATGAATGGTCTTTTGCGGTCAAACGTCTTTGTTAATTCAAGAAAGGCCTAATTCTGTCAAGGTTTCTTCATCATCTGTACCAACCTGAATGCTGTCTTGTAAAGAAATCGAACCATTATTTTAGCCCCTCAACAGGAACCCAAATGCAGCTAAAACATGAAAAACACAGTCAAATCAGGGTCATCCTGACTAGGGAATTTTATAATCTCTTACAAAGCAGGGTAAATCCTGAAAATGAAATCCTTTGTCCCTTCAGACAATACCTTATACAATGAACTTCCACGGGCCAACTTCTAACAGTTTTCAAGGCTCCGCTTGTTTTGTATCATGATTTGTGGCGTTCCAACTCCAGAGCACCTCAAGAGGGGCAATCCCAGGTCCCTGATTGCTTTCCTGTTTCGAAGCGTACATGTGCATGGACTCCTTAAGCATTTTGTGTTGGTTAATTAATTTCCATGTTCCGTACAAGTAATCTGACTCAACTGCAGGCTCAAACCATAGTAAGGATATTCATCAAGTACATGTATAGAATGGGAACTTCGAATATTTATAACTTACCCTGCTATCAAAAATATAAAGCTAACGCCATTTATTTCATTATCAGTTAGTCATTATTCTGTTATCTTGTGTTTCAACGACAGTTTGTTAACAATTTTGAATTTGTGGTTACAACTAGACTTTACACTAACAGTTAGCCAGATCCGTTTACCACCAGAATCAACATCCCCCTAAAAAAGATGAAATCTTTCAGTAGCTAAAAGTGTCTCGAACCCGCTTCCACCTGCACCTTTAGCCCTGCTTCACCAACAGGAGTAATTGAGACGTTAAGTATTACTATAGTCGAAATACTAATCAACCTTTAGTGCAGAAGCACATGATCTGAGGTTAATCAAAGCAGGGGGTCAAAGTTGAGGAGCTCTAACATAAGTCAACTAACACCAATATACTCGAGACTAAATGCCTTCCATGAATCAATGTCATTTTTTTTTATTCTATGATGACTTAGGCATCTGTTCTTGGTCGTTTTGCAGGCTGTGATGATAAATCACCATTATCAGGCTCAGGGTTTTCGGAAGCTCCATTCTGTGAGGCCTCAGGCTCCCGGCTCAGACCAGGTGAACTTTCCTGCACCTCAGCAGTGTTATTGATTGTGTCAGTTCCTGATATGCCAACATCCACCTCAAGACGTCCCACTTCATTTTTGGCAGGTGAATCTTTCACTGCTTTTGAAGAAAGGCTCGACAAATTCTCCAAAGCTGACGACGGAAATTTCAGCTTTTCAGAACCTGACTTGTATTGCTTCTCAAACATCATTTGCAGGCACCTCCCTTGCTCTTCTATTCGTAACTGTAAATTTCGTTGGATCTGCCAAGAAAGGACATAAGTTGTTACACACTGATATGTGTCTAAGCATGCATACACACAGACAGCTGGAGTCTTGAAGCCTTGCAAACATGCATTCTACTCCCTCTAACAGCAAACTGACATCTGCTTAATAAATTGTGTAGCATAAACAGTTCATCATGCAGTCAATGTACTATGTAACAAGCATTTGCAAAACCAAACCCAAAAGCACAGTGCAGAAAGGTGAAGAGTTACTGTTGCACAAAAAGGGAATTTATAGTAGCATCCATCAATAACTAAGTCTCATGAGACTGAACAGACAACAGAGTTCAAGTACTCCAATTAAAGTTAGCTACCCCACCTAAATAAAAAAAATGGAAATCCATTCTCATTGAGATTGATGGAAGCAATTTTGCTCACATTTCCCTAACTATACTGCATAAACTATAATTTGTTCCGCATATGTTTTGCTGCAATTATAGACCTAAGCCAGCCATAAACCATCTACCAGGATTTTGTGGTATATAACAAAGCTATTTACTTAATACAGAGAAACCATTCTCAATCTGTACCTCAAGTTGTTCATGCAATCGTTTCTGAACCTCCACTTGTAATCGCAGAGCCTCAGTGATCTCAATACCCCTGCAATTAATATAAGATGTGAGTAGAAAGTTTAGAACTAATACAAGATTAAATGGGAGATAAATGTACAAGAACTTTCTTGGAGAAACTTTTAAGTTGGTCCCTTAAAGCAGAATCCTTAAATTCCCTTTTATGAACCAGCCTTATACTGGTGTCAAATTTTTGTTTTGAGAACCTTAATCCATTTACAGTGCCATTCAAGTCATTAAGTTGACCAAATCCAATTTCTTGCGAGTTTCTTTGGTGATAGTTGCATTTGATCAATCAATAATAGCATGTAGCAACTATAGCCACCAAGAATATTATCTCATGTTAGAAGAACCACCTGAGAGTTGCACAATCATTAAAACCTCAAACTAAATATCAAACCCCCCATAATTTCAAAGTCAATGACTTCTATTGCTATAAGAAACTCCAAAGTAAATGGAAGAGAAAATATAAAAAATGTATTTCTACGGCTGAAATGGGAGAATTAACCAAAAGAAAATATTTGAAATAATTTCTTTAGAGTATAGATCAAGGTAATTGCAATGGTTGGAAATCCTTGCAATTTCTATCATATGTGAACATGTACCCTGATACAAGCAGGAGAAAAGTAATAAAGTTAATGCAATGGAACACACCACAATATACAAACATAAACCTGATAACTTACGTTTTCAAGTCCAAAGATGGCATTCCTTCAATATGATTCAACCTTGTCTCTGAGGATCCTGCAATTTAATAAAATCTTTTCATCGCTCAAGATAATATACACTCACAAGCAAATCAAATTTCATATAACAAATCACACAAACACACAATTAGAAAAGGAAAACTCTTGGTAAGGCAGAAAACTGAAAAGACAAAAAGGATTTCAAGATCTAACACAATGGAATAGTATTAAAGGTACAAAAACATACAGGTCCATAATTTAACAATATGTCAGTACGAAGGTGAATATTTGCATGCTGTAGAATGATAAAATTATGCACTCTAAAGGAATACATTAGTGTACAAGATTCAGTTTTATAACGCATTCCTGCCACCCTCCCCCTCAAAAGGGAAAAGAGTGCTAGCATGGGCTTGTATAGTTAATAACTTCGACAGAACAAGTTATTAGTTATCACGTACCTTCACATGAATCTGGTCTATATCTGGCCGTCCTGTATTTCTGAATTTAAGAAGGTTCCATGTTAAAACCCAAAAATAATAATTGCAATAAACATCCGTATGCAAGCAACTGCAAATGAGCAAATCATGTTTTTTCAAGCCATATCAAAAGAGATAAAGTTAGACCTGCAAGTGGCTTTTTACATGATATATGGTCAAGCCTTCAACTTTCATGAGTTTGAGCACACCTTTTGGAGTAGCTCCTGTACATTGTGCAACCAAAAAGAGGTCAATTTAACAGGAGCCCCATAGGTTGACTAAAGATTCTATAAAGGAAGAAGAACGACAGACTTTCACTTCCACCAAGCTGGTTGACAGCCTCCACAAAAGCTTCATGAAGCTCCGGCGTCCAACGCATGCGTGGCTTAGCTGGTGCACTGTTTGTTGAAGAAGTAGGGTTCAGAACAGAATGATTTTCCCCTGACTGAGGTGGAAGCAGGGGATAAACATGAGGCTGTTGCGTTCGAGCACTTGGAGACGGTTTGGACACCTGATATGCCATCTGAAGCAACAAAAATGAACAAGATAAACTGTTTAAAATAGCAAATATTCATTAGGAAAAGGTAGCTTAATTGCCCTACATGACCAGAAGTGCTAACCTTAGGTTCCATATCTGCAGCAGTGGTGTCCACCAGAAGGTCATCCCAATTTGATGTCAAAGCCTCATCATCAGTGAGTAGTTGGTCTGCCCATTCCTGCCAATCACTTTTTTTACTATAATCCTCAGATGTCATGACACCACTACAACTGTTGCTTTCTATTTGATTGTTGTGGACAAGATTGTCCATGGGGAAATCTAGAAAAGATGGCAGTGATTGCGGACTCCAAGAAGCACTGTTTTCTTTTCCATAATTACTTGATGTTGACGACTGAAGCAATCCAGAAGAAGCTTGTGCCAATGACAGAGCTTCCACATTTGTTGGCGATTGAGAAACAAAACGAGTATTTCTTGTATGTGTCTCGCTGGGTGAAACGGTAGAGTACTGAAGGTCTGTTGAGAAGCCTGGAGAAGAAGAAAATATGTGACCCACTACCTCACTGTTAGAGGTTGGATGACTGGCATGTACACGAGGCCTTGTGATGAGCTCCCTTTCTATGGAAACCTGTTGAGAATCGGGTAGCTTCGGGCAAGTCTCTTCTACTTGGATAGGCAGGACTGGCAAAGATGAAGACATTGCTCCTGACACTCCTACATTACTCATCTGCTTTGCACCAGATCTCTGAACGGATAGAGTTGGGCGAGCCTTCATAGTTGTCCTTCAAAAAAAAAAAAGAGGCACAAGACTCACCTACTACATCAACTAATACTAGTTTCTTTGAAGCAATCATGAAATTTAATACATTCCAAAGCATTATCCAAGCTTACAACACCATAGCAGTAAAAAGATCAATACAACACACATACACCAACACGAACTATTAAACCAATGCAATGTCCCATCAAGAGGCAAAACTATACTTGCAATACTGAAATTCAAAGGGACATTAATACGGCAGAAGTTTTGAAATTTTCCAATCATCGCTAGATAGTGGTATTTATAAAAGAACCTCAAAATCCAAGAAACTCAAGGGAATACAGCGCCAAGCAAGAACAAATATCTTTTACGCAAAAGAAAACATGAAATGCACTAATCACGTTTAAGGAGAGAGTGCATTTTGGTTAACTACATTATTCCCAAAACACAGTTCTCAACTCTTAGTTGCAATCAGGCGTAAGGTCGTAGATGCAGATGTATGGTTCCAAGTTCAGTTCAATCTCAGCTAGAGTTTAAATATGTGATTAAATTCTGCTAATAAAAACGATGCCAATGATTTCCAAATTTGGAATGGAACAAGGTTCTCTCGGATAACTTGAGACACTCCAACCAACTAACAAGCTTCACACATAAGGACCTAAATATTAATGACTCTGTCATCACTTCCTCCAACCAAGGTAACCTGAACTTCAACTTAAGCATCGTTGAAAGCTCTTTGCGAATTTTAACACATTCATTTCCCAAATGATAATCCCCGACTCTTTGAGATGGCAATCTAAATTTTTACCATGTTACTTTCGCTAGGTCCAAAACCTTAGCTTAAATTCCATTACATCTGGGGTCCAAGATCTTCACCAAGACTACAAACATATCTCATGCGTAAAAAAAATATGCATTGAGCAACACCAAGAAACCGATTTCAATATTGGCAGAAATTGAATCATCCACCGGTTCTGGCAAAACGCTTCCCACATAGGAACAAACCAAGCATCAGCACCAGAGCCTCATACACAACTCCCCTATATCAAACTATCCATGTCCATCAACTTCACTATTTTTTTAATAAAAAAACTTCACTAACCAAAATCGCACCATTCAAGCACCATACGGTAGTAATAAGAACAACAAAGAATAACACAAAAACAACCGGGTGCAATTTAGACCGTTTACAGATGAAAAATAACCAGAAAAACAAGTATCAATCGAATTGCAAAAAGGGAAAAAAAAAAAGTCTCAGAAGGGCACAGAATTCTTACCTAGAAATTCATGAAAACCTGGAAAAAAAGAACAATACCCAGACGAAAAGTCGATGGTACAGAAAGAGCGCAAGAGACAATCAATCTAAGCGGGTTGTTTTTTGAAATTCCGTCACCGGCGTGCCAAAAAGAAGTGAACGGTGACGAGTGCGCTTTGCTCGCATTTGGCTGTGTGTCTTGGGGTTTAATAAGGAACAGTGATTGGTTCACTCGCCATCAATAGCCCGTGAAATCAAACTCCTGAGACATTAGTTGGATTAGTGAGTGGACAAGTTTGTGGGCCCAGGCTTGTGATTGGAGGGCGCATTTATCATCTCATGGGGCGCACGTGGGGATTCCACTTGGCTATGTGTGTTCTTTCACTTGTTCCAGAGGCAACTTTGCAACTTTTTTATTTTTATTTTCTCATATATAGAGTCTGTTCTGTTAAGGCATAAATCCTCGTACACAAATTAAGGTCCACTAGGGCCCACCAGAAACGTATTCCTAGTTGGTCCGTTAATGTTGTTACTTTGTTTTTTTTATTAATAGTATCTTTTCAAAAACTAATTTTGCTTGCTTCCGTTCCATGTGAGAATATTCTAAGCCTCTAATCACATATTTCAAGTAATGAGATCATTTGTAAAAGAGTATAAACAAAGTCAACTCTTTTGCTTAATATTGTAAAAGTTGACCATAAATTGCAACATTAAACCAAAGATACAAATTCACCGTTAAATGAATACAAGTGCAAAACCATACATGTAAAAGAGAATCCTGTTCCTGTTAGGTATGGTCTTCTGGTGGCCACCACATGCTTCAATTTTCAGCAGCACACCACAAGACAGGACGTGGAAACAAATAGCTATAAGTTGCTTGTTCTTTTGACGTGTCTGACTAGACATACCATCCAAGCAAAAAGGCCGATGTTGAAATATAAATAGTAAAAGTTGTCGAAAGAGAGTAAAGTAAATTAATATATGAGTTTAGTGGGCTACTTCACCTATCACCAATTAATTTTAGGATGGAACCTCACTTAAACTTGTATGTGGTTTAACTTTCCTTCTCGTGTGAGCCCACAGACTCATTGTAAAATTCTAACAGATGACAAGATTAATAATAACCAAGGCAGTTTAGGTTTTGTTAAAATTGTCTTAATAGTTTTTTATGATAACACATTCAAAATTCTTTATTTTTGAAATTTTACGAAAATTAATTTTTAAAATTCAACTTTAAAAATTTACATAAAATATACAAGTTTAAAAAATTAATAAAAAACTAAATTTACAGCTACAAAAGCCAATTGAATTGTACACATCAATGACAGTATTAAATTATGGCTACATCAGTCTCCTTTGTATCAGTCTCCTAATACTATAGACAGAGGCAGTGACAGTGTAAACGCATCATCAATGTTGTTCAGGAAGCGTCATTTCTTTTTTCTTAATTTAAACTCCACCCAAGTGCCAAGCCCAGTACTGTCTGGGATAAACATAAACCCTCTTGCCCCTGCGGGTCTACGACTGCGTTAAGCTGTCTTATAGATGCATTTATTTATCTGGATCAAGACAAGTACGTTTCTTAATAATGGACTGGACTCCAACACATATTAACCTCTAATGACTTTTGCCAACTGACAACCGTAACCTCATTCATTAGATGGTTTTATGGAGTTGCTAAGCTCATGCGTATCTCTGGAACGGATAAGGTCTGGCTTTTGGGAGAGGCGTCAATATCCTTATTGCTTTATCTGATACGAAATCTGAAGCCTACCCCTTAATAATTTGAAGCATCATAAGGAATATATCCTTTATATAATGCCCCAGTATCCACATGCAATATCCTTCGTCCACTAACCTCTTGCCTCTACTTTTTAGTGCTGCTCTTTCTCCGCTTCATCTTCAAGACCCATACAATCACCATTCAAGAAACGAGAAATAAATATATACCAAAATACATATAAATCTACCACTTATTTCGTATCTATCAAATAATATGGCCTTATACATAATAAAATATAAAGATAATATTCATAATGTAAACTCATGAAATTATATGGTATAAGTGTGTGTTTATGTTCTACAGGCAATCGGTTTATTGTAATTTAGTAACATAATTATTTATAATTCTTCATCTTATTTAGATATATGGGGTAAAGTTTATAAAATAAATATACATTGTAAATGAAATTACGATAAGATCATAATTATGAGATTTATATTACAATTATATCTTACCCTTAAATTATTTCTATTCATTATTATATTAAGATTTAATGAAGTTTAAAAACACTAGTATTTTTCTTCTTTACGAAGCAAGTAATCAATTTCATAAACTAAAGTATGAAGATACTTACACAATATGGGCGGTTGTTAGGGAACAAGTTTATTGAATTGATCTCATATAAGAGTTTCATTTAAAACATTACTTGTATATCTATGAAAATTTTCATTGTGATGATTATTTAAGTGGTCATTTGACTTAAGATCTTCAAAATCTTGTATAAGAATTACTATGATTTAATAATATTTATATTCTATTTTAATTAATAGTAGCTCAATCTGTAGTTGTTAGATATAATATGAACTATATGAAGATAGTTGAGTGATCAATATAAGATTCATCTTCCTAAAATGATTAATAAGAATGTTTCATTATTTTCAATTAATATTAATTTGAGAAATTCTTGGCTAAGGTGAAATGACCATTGAAAATAGCTTTCAAATGTTATTAATTGAATCAATTATTAATGGAAAGAACTAATATGATTAGACTTAAATAAGATAGGCATTATTTTTATACTCTATGTTTAATCACAATATTATAATATAAAAGAATTGGATTATGTGAAAAAATCATGCACGGAAATGTTAGTCAAAATCACTTTGACATTTCTAAATATTTGGGTGATCATGATACATTGCTAGATATCAATCTTAATCTATGGATATAAATTATTTAGTTACATAATTAAAGTTAAATTAAAAAGAGTTTAATTTATATGCTCCGAAATTATGATTTAGGATTACAATTTATATCCATTGTCCACAATTTAGGAATCTAATAGGTCACGCTCAAAGAATAGGCTGAAGAGAGACAATGTATTTTAATCAAGTTGACCTTAATTGTAAAATTTGATAAACTTTGCAATTAAATATGAAACATTTAATAAATAAATATTAATACAAGATGTTGGATCTTTTTGACCACAATTGGTATTTTAAAATTAATTTTAATTAAATTTTGAATGAAATTAAAATTTTACTTTAATTAAATTACTAAAATATTAAAAAAAATCACTATAAATAAGCTTACGCTTCAAGAGAGTTAGCACTTTTTGGCTAACCCTCTATACAATAGTTGTAGAGTTCTCTCAATACATTTTGTAAATATTGTTAGTGTAACACACCACTACCATAGAGCATATATCCGAACATCCAGAGGGCATTCAAGAACATACCTATGAGAATGACATGTTAGAGCAATCAAATTCACTATTATGGCATCATACAAAAAATAAGTGATCATAAGTTCAACATTTCTCATTTCATTTCACAAACATCATTTACATTGTCATTACATCTCATAATCCATATATGTAAATTACACAAAACATCTGAGAGTTTACTATTCTTTACAAAATATCTAACATGAAATGAGATGCCAAAAGAAATAATCTATCAAAACTACTCAGACATTAGCTGATCAGACCTTTATGTCATTCCTAATTCCAAAATTGATAATACTAGACTGCTACTAGATTGCCTTAGAAGCTAGGTCTCCTTAGTACCTGAAAAATAACGTTGCAATTTTGATGAGTTTTGCGAACTCAGTGAGTGAACCATCATCGATGTGCTCACCCGAGTCAAAACACAACATCACAAGTATACAACTAAATTCACAAGTATATCACATTAGCTTGAATCAATTCTCATACAGTTTTGTAAACCAAATCACACTATATATCTTATCTCAATAAGCACATTATAATATAAACATGTCAAATAATCTTTTTAGAGCAATATAATATTTCACCTCAATCATTCATATCATCAACATGTATACAAGTATTGCAGATCACTATATCAACATAATTCAGTATTTTTTTTCACAATCATTCACATGTATACAAACATAACATAACAATATATCAACTCAATTAAGTCATTCTTTACAATGATTCACATGATACATGTAAAGATATATTTGCAATGCACATGAGACCACTTTCATTTTTATTTCGTTGTAACCGAGCGCCTATTTAACTGTCCGGTATCTATTGTGGATATCAGGTTCATTTCATATACTGTCCCGTACCCATTGTGAATACTGGGCTCATTAATCGTTGAGCCTGTGGCTTTGCGTGCACATTTATGAGTTTTAAGCTCTTTTTCACGTTGGTCACTCCGGTCACAACTCCTTTATCTAATCATGCATATTAACGTGATGAAAATGCTCCAAATCACATATTATGTTATCAATAACTCTCATTCAGTGTGCACTGTTATATAGCACATTCATCGAATCTAAGTCTGACATTTAACATATAGTTGAGAACACAATTTCCATATTCACATTCAATTTGCAAACACTTCCAATACAGTCCTGAATATCAAACTCCTCGGACCATCAATGTTCGGAATTAACACAATCGTATAAGTAATAGTTCAATATCTAACAGTTAATTAAGAATAATTTAAATATAGTGAGTAAACATCTAGGTTAACTCACAGTATGCTCCAGATAGCTATTGCCTTAAGGAGCTGGCAATGTCTAGAAGCTGTCAGTCATTTTGTGCTTCTAAATCATGCAATACACACATTTGTACGCATTACTAACTTGTTTAATCAAATAAGTACTCAACCATACACATGTATATGTGTTATGTTCAATGCATGCTCAATTTACTTTTCCAGATATGTATTCTTATACATAGATCTTAACTAATCAATTTGTGCTTATACACCCTAAGGTCATTCAAACATCATATTTTGTATGCTACCATTTTGCAATCAGGTTTGTACCTTTAAGTTAGCTTGATTTACT
This sequence comes from Erythroxylum mucronatum, assembly GCA_027563825.1. NCBI lineage: Eukaryota > Viridiplantae > Streptophyta > Magnoliopsida > Malpighiales > Erythroxylaceae > Erythroxylum > Erythroxylum mucronatum. Next base: position 10,216,725 of record JAOSBP010000009.1, read on the forward strand.
CCCAATTCATCAACCATACTTTACACTTATCCTCGAATATTTTCATGATCAAAAAGCTTCTTATAATCCACACACAATTGTTACTTTAAATATGGAATTTCAGCAAGCTAGATATATACATTCACCAAACTTTTTCTAGCAATATATATTCATACATTTACCCAATTCTCATTCATAATTACCCCATGTTCTTTAATGCTCATTTATCGATACCTTATACACATTACTCATGTGGCACCCCACTCCCCGCAAGACACGTGCTCGACATCCTGAGTGATATCCGAGTTTGTGCCCCGGAGGGTGGCATGCTAAAGCACTCAAACATTCAAAAGTTGGTATAATAATTTTTTTTCAACACATTGCAATCAATAGAATTTCAATAGCCAATTGGAGCCCAATTTCATTCATAAACATTTTCAGTTATGCTTAACATCCGGTACACAACTCATTAAAATTTCACTTCCCACTTGGGCCCATTATTGAGACAAAACACTTATAATCATAATATTAGTACACTTCATAATCAATTACAAACCATTACACTTTGGAAAGTTATTACAAACAGAAACATTCAAATGTACATGTTACAATAATTGCGGAAGACTCAAATCGGTACAAAAATAAGAAAATACAAGTGCAGACGTGAACTGATCCCAACCTCTTCTTTCACTCACATGCAGTAGGTATACTCTCGTTTGCCTAACGGGGTATTCTTGAGTCTTGAAAAATATTTGCAAAATTTGGGTGAGTTTTACGAACTCAATGAGTGACCATCATTGATGGCTCACCCAGTCATATAACACATAACACATAATTCACATTCACATCATTTCACATTTCACATTTGATTTCACACTTCATATTCAATACAATTTAATCATTCATATTATACATATGCAATGTACATGAGACTCACTTTCCATTTGTTACTTTGTTGTGACTGAGTGCCTAAACTGTCCTATATAGGGCTCATTAATAACTGTCCTATATAGGGCTCATTAAACGTTAAGCCTAAGGCTCTGAATCACTTTTGAGCTCGAGGCTCTTTTTCACACGTTGAGCTTTAAACTCTAATCGGTGGCTATTCTGATCACAACTCCCATTATGTTTCATGCATTCATGAAATGGAATGCCTCAACCACATTTGCCTATACTCATGCAATCACATTCACATATCATCGGACCTTAGTCCGGCATTCAACATTAAGTTGAGAATCACATTTTCATTCATATACAATTACCCATGTAGAACACTTTTATTATCGTACCGTAGCCCGACATTTAACAATCAAAATATGTACACTTATTTCGTCTCATTCACATACAAGTAGCACTTCAATATCCCCAAGCAAATATCACAATCATTGGACCTTCTGTCCGAAAACCAACATAATCAATCACATTCATATAGACATTCAGTAGTTAATCAATACCAAAATTCAAACAAAACAAACAATGAAAGGAGACCATTTAGGTTTACTCACAGTACGCTCCAGATTAGCATTAGCTTCCATGATCCGAAAACGTCTAGATGCGGACGAAAACGTCTAGATGCGGACGTTCTATCCTATATCATAATTATGCAAAACACATATTGCACACACATTATTAATTGCACAATCACATAAACATTCAGTTTTTCACACATGTATATATGTAATGTATAATGCATGCTCAATGACAATCCCGGGTATATGCTCTACATTCACACCTTATGCGCATTCTTAATTCATGATTCATATTGTCTAATTAAACTTAGACTTACACTTCATTTGCATAAGATCACCCTAAATCATCCATTCAATCTTTACCCTTTGTATGTGTCTAGCTTATCCATAAGCTTACACCTTAAGAACACTTGATCACTCTATATCATAACTCAATTTCCCGTCATCTCTTTTATCTCATAATATCCAATTCTCTTTCACAATTAATCACTTAACACGTATTACTCAACTTCCTTGAACATAATTATAATCATATAAACATTTTCATTCCCATTCTACTCATTCATTTGATACTTTGATTTCATACATTCGTTCACTAAGTTTTAACCTTCCATTTCACTTCAAACCTATCATACATTAGTCCCATAAACCGAGGATCATTCTAGGTTCACTTTAAGACCCATTTAAGGCTTAATTAGGGTCGTTTGACCCGTGAATGTCTGTTAAACGGACCTTTACGGGTCACTTACAAACCTTTTAAAATTTGACCCTTTAGACATCAAAATCTCTTTTTGTGGTCTTCATAGAAGTTGTAGATCTCGAAGTCCTCTTTAAAAACATACCTAGATCATCTCATTCCTAGTTCTACAAAAAAAGTTATGCCTCTTACACTAAAGTATGTTCAATTGATTTTTATGATTTCCAGATTTCTAACTCTTCACTTACAACATTCAATTCCTCATGCTTAGTCAATCATTTCTAGTTCAATACTCATCATTTATCCATTATTCTAACTCAATTTCAACTCAATATCATCCATAACCAAGATATAGCCCAGATTGCTCATAAACACTAATAACAGAACATATATATATACACACATTCATCATCAACTTTCTTCACTCAATACTCAATTCAAGTCAAAATTAGAAACTCTTAAAGACAGAATTTGAATTCTACGCCTTCATGAAAAATGTAGCCTTATGTCTCTAATTTAACACAAATCAAAAACCATCTCATTTAGATAACTACATAACAAGTTATGGCTAAATTACAAAGGCATATCTAGTGGAATTGTTACAGCTAACACATTCCAACCAATTTAAACACCATTATCAATTTGTCTCTAACTTTCATCCTAATTCTTCTCTTTTCAAGACAATATACTTGCCTTTTCTTTAACTTCCATACCCAATCCAATCCATTCAATGATCCACGTTTTTATCCATCAAAAATAGAACACAACAATTTCCATTTTAACATTCAAATTTTTCTGCATTACATTCTAATTCTAAAACATCTCTATATCAATTTATGAATCATTAATCATCATCCATATAAAAACAAGACATGAATCTACCACATTCCTCATTCACATTTTTAGCATGTACCCATCCTCATTTCATGACCATTTTTACCTCTAACTATCATCAAATATGCTTCTATTAAGGCAACCTATGAAAAACAAAGTTTACTCACATGTTTTGCTCCAAAGCTCCCTCAAGTCACCAAGAAACCCTATCGCCTCCAACATGCACGAAAATCAACTTTGAAGGTGAAATGGGTTGGGTCTTTTAGTAAGAAGAAGGAGAAGACAATGAATCTTGAAGAAACAAAGTGAAGGAGTTGGATAAAAATCAAACATGGTGAGGTGAGAGCAAGTTTCGTAGATGAAGAGAATGGAGAAGATGAAGAAATGAAGAAGTTGAGCAAAATGGAGGTGGGTGTCGTTTTTGGAAAGTGAAATACCAAAATATGGTTTTTCACTTAATACAAAAGTGACTTAATAAGTGGTGTGGCAAGTGACACTTGTCACTTGCCACATGTCACTCTCTCATGGTCCGTTTTGGTCCACTTTAAAAACTAGTTCATTTTGTCTCCAATTTCTACTCCAATTGTCTCCCAATTTTCAATGACATAAGTCATTAAATCCCAAAGTCATTTGTGAAAATTTCTATTGCCATTCGACTCTTATTTCTATTACTATTCATCAATTGTTCTGCCACTTGGTATTTTTTCTAGTCCAAAAATACCCTTAATTTCTAGAAATTCCCAAATTTTTACCAAAAATTCTAATTCACTACTTATACATTCCCACTCAATTTTTAAGGCACAAAACTATAATTATCATCATATTCACATTAAAACGACTATTTATACCCGAAAGATGTCAATTGAGTGCATGAACAATTATTTTAATGTGTGCAATAATCAAATTCGCATGTATGGATGCTGACATTATGCATGAGCATGAAATGCATTTTTCTCAATCTCTCTTTGATCTCACATGTACCAAATTTTAGGGTTCCAACCCTTAGTATGGGAACGGGATGTTACACCTATAATTAATGAGAGAGTTATATAGGTACTTCTAGAGGTGTGTATAAAAGAATAAGTTTTATCTCCTAAAGATAAAGAAATAGATCTTATTGAACAAGTTAATACTCAGCTTGATCATATAACATCGTTGGGACGTTTGTAAAGAGTTAAGAGATTTACACCTTTTACTAAATTCATTTTTTGTATGGGTAAGGCTGACTATAGTTTGAGAGAGATTGTGGAAATTTGTACTTATAATAAACAATTAAGAATGGCCATTCTAATAGATGGATGACAATTATGGAGGAGGAAATTCAATATATGGAAAATCATTCATGATGTTTAAAACTTGTCTAAAATTCTAGATAGATTGAAATCCATTAGCTATAAATAAGTATTTAAAATTAAGAAAGATACTAAAGGAAAGGTTGAGAGGTTAAAAGCAAGACTTGAGGTTAAGGAGTAACTCAAAAAAATAAGATTTTACTACTCTAAAACTTTCTCACATGTCTTAACTAAGGATTGATTCCATTATGGATTTAACATCCCATTTTAATCTTAGACTTCAACAAATGAATGTCAAGAGAACCTTCTTAAATGGTGATCTAGTGGAGAAGGTATATATACATCATTCCAAGGGCTTTAAGGAGAAGATGAACGAGAATCTAGTTTGTAGGTTAAAGAGGTCAATTTATAGATTGAAGCAAACATTTAGTGGTACTTAAAACGTTATAAGGTGATCATAGCTTTAAATTTTAAAGAGAAAACACTTGGTCACTTATATATACTCTAAACTCATTAGGAGCATAACTGTGTTTTTTTTTGTGTGTGGATGACATATTGATAATTAACAATGATTTGAGCAAACTATAGAATATGAAGAAGATGATTTTAAAGAAATTTTACATGAAAAATATTAGGCAGGCTGATTTTATACTTAAAGTATATAATTATACAAAGATAGATCTAAGATGACTCAGTACTTAACTGAAAAGACTTACACTGATAGAGTGTTGAAGAGGTTCAATGTATAAGAATATATGCCCAATATATCACCTATACTTAAGGTGATAAGTTGAGCAACGAGTAGTTTCTTTATAATAAGGTCAATTATGCACTAGGCTTGATGTTAATTTAGTAGCCAATGTTTTTGGCATATATTTGTCTATGCTTGTTCATGAACACTAGGTTGCAGCAAAGAAAGTATTACACAATATGCATAAGAATAGAGATTATAAAATGGTTTATTGATATTTAGATGATCTAGATATTAATATATATGTTAATGTTGATCTCAATGTTCATAAACACTGAATTGCAGCTAAGAAAGTATTACACAATATACATAAGAATAGATTATATAATAGTATAGATATATAGATGATCTAGATATTATTATATATGTTAATGTTGATCTTAGTGTTTGTTTAGATGACAAAAATCCTATTATATATTATATCTTTATATTAACTAAAGGAGTTGTGTCTTGGATGAGCTCCAAGCATATTGTTATATCGATTTTCAACCATAGAACCTAAGATTATAGCCTGTTTTTAAGGTAAAAGCATATGCCAAATGGTTGAAGAATTTACTAGAGAGCTTAAGATTGTCAATTTGACTTTTAGACCTATTAAGATTCGTCGTAATAACTCATATATTGTATTTTATTTTCCAAGAATACAAAGAATACTAGTGGATCTAAGTATGTTAAACTTAATTGTTTTAATATTTAAGGATCGGTTGGTCATATTGAGTATTTTGTAAGTGTATTGGTATCATGTATATGTTAGCCAACTCATTAAATAAGGGACTTAGACACATAGACTTTCATATACATATAGGTAATATGAGTATTATGTTGTATTCTCATGTTTTTATGTAGTTGAAGTTTGTAAAGTTTATGTCACATGTTTACGGTACTTAAGATTAATGAAATTGCATTTTTGTATTTGTTTATTGTACTATGCTAATTTAAATGTATATGATTAGTTTTTTTGTTGTATATGAGGATATATGATTTTTTTAATCTTCTTTATGAAAGCAAATGATTTATCCCATCATTCATTTTTAGAACATGGATCTTTATATAACGAACCTTTTTTTAGCAATTAATCTTTGTATGAGATTAAGGGTTTCTTTTAGAGATAATGAATCATATTTTTAATATCAAAGTCTCAATTTGAAATCGAATTGATGTGATTATGGATGGTTTACAATTTTAAGGGTCACATATGAAAGCTACATTGCATTAATAATACACCAAAGGATTCAATTAGTGAATTATTTATACTTGTGATTATGGTACAATATCAATTATTCATTGAATTGAATTCTACATGTTGAATTCTTTTCAAAATTGTGCATACACTTCTTAAATTTATTATTTATCCCAATCAAATTATTTTCAAAATATTTTTAAAGAATTTATTAATTCCCTATTAGTTTTATCTAAAGTGAGGGGTGTATAAACTATTTTATGTAGGCTACAATTATTTAATCTTTCAATTTACAATTGAGCCAAGTAGAGACATAAATGTATTTTGTTATAAATGATCCTTTTATGGGTTTAGTCTTCTCATCATGTAGATTGAGACTACTCAAATATCTACTAAAGAAAGAGAGGAAAGTAGACTATGAAAACCTGGAAAATAAATGCCTTCCTCCTTTATATCTTGGCTCCATTTATAGCCATTGAAAGCCAAGTTAAAATCTTGTGGTTGTAATTTTTTAGGTCCCTATAACTTCATTGGTTTTTACCCAAATCTGGCCAAGATAAGGTTTTTAACCACTTTTAACACGTTTTTCTCTTAAAAATTCAAAGTCTAAAAATTGGAGTTTGTATCAAGCATGCCTATAGCTAAGATATCACCAAACTAGCTTTCCACGTTTCACTTTGATTCTAACAATCCAATCACAATCTATAAAATAAAGCATTTTGTTTGCTTGAGTCTCCTTGATTCACCCTTAATTATTGCTAAGGTTGCTCCTCCATTAAAATTTCAATTGTATACTAAGGCTCAATTCTTTTTCCACTTAAATAGCATCTTCAAACTTATTTTGTAAAAATAAACAAAATAATAAAGTTTTAAACATATTAAGATAAGTCTATGGAAGAATTTGATTATTAAAAGTAAGGCAAAATTATGGCACATCAAATTCCCCCACATCTATCTTTACGCGTCCCTATGAAATGAGAAACTAAAAAAAAGTTAGCCCAATAGTTTTTACCCAACCACTTCTTATGAAATTAAACTATGTATACTCCTTAAAACTTAAACCAAAAAAGGGTTAACCGTTAATGCATATCAAAGTTGATTTTCACCAGAAAATATGAACAGAGACAATTAAAGACAATCTCAATCAAAAGTATGCACAAAACCTTGGTGAGTTTCTTGACGATGTTCACTCTTTCAGATAAGTGTTTAGGCTTAAATGTTTGTTGTCAAACTCTTATCACAGGGAATACACTTCTATAAACTTGCACATATAACAAGTTTCTCTCACCATAAACATATGAAAACATGAATCAAAAGGACTTTGATTAATTGGTTATAATAGGGCATGGGATAAGAATTGGAAAGGGAGAATTATAGGTTAAAATCACACATATTTAATAAGGCTTTCAATTAAAATATAGGGCTAAGAATATAAATGTGACCAAGTACTCATATATCAATATACTTGACTGCAATTACTATATTCTTGATTTTTCTTCTTTTTTCTTTTTGTTTTATTTTTTAAAAAATCATTAGTAGGTAACCATCATACAAAATTAAACTAAATACAAAATGAGTAGCTTGGAAAACAAAATTGAAAGAAAAGTAACATTTAATTCCCTAAATAGCTCAAGAATACCTTATTAAAAACATGTAGTTGAGTGATAAGATATATTATAAGTTAGGTTTATGACATGAGTTCAAAACACAAAGAAGAGGGATTTCAAAATGCCTCAAAGGCCTGGACTAAGGATAATTAAGTAAGGTGACTTTTTAACTTTAAATGGTTAAAATAAGGAAGACATTTATCATATTCAAGTCTCATGAAATCACAGCGATTCAAGTGGTTCAATGCAAGTTCTAGAGATATCCAAATGAAAGAAAACCACACACCAAAGCCAAATAGATACACATAAGATGTTTCTATATTTGAAGGCTTAAGTGCTCACATCTTTCAAATAAATTCACCTAATCCTTATGCAATACTTCTTTAATCAATTGTTTCACTTTATCTTATTGCATACCCTAGTCATTTCAACTTATTAAAGTGTTTAGCCTTCATCTTAATTAGTTTTATAATTTTCACTCACAATCCAATTCACTTAAAAACAATTTAGCAAAAATTTCTTTAACACATCTTATTTCATTAATTTCCAAAAGCATTAGGCATAAATAAGAAGTTAAAATGAAGTTCTCAATTGTCTTTAAAATGCTCAAAATATCATAAATTTACAGCAAAGAAAAATATATCCACCCTCACGCCTATTTAAAACATGGTCCCTAATGCTCAATAGTGAAACACACAAAAAAAGAAAAAAAAATAGGAAATAAAATAGAGAAGACAAAGAAACTATCAAGTTATTCCCTTTTTCTTTTAAATGGGGAATTTAGTAAGGGTTCATGATAAGGTGGGTCAGGTACATGTGTTGTTCATTAAGGCGTGGCTTGTGTGGCAGGTGTATGAAAACAAAGGAGTCTAAAGTTTTTTGGGTTAGACACGATCGTGTATACAATTATGTTCTATATCGTATCCTCGAATTATCCTCAATTTATCGCACTAATACACAGTTGTAGAGACATACACAATCTACATACATAAGAGTGTCCAAATTTACACAAGCATTTCCAAATCTACACAGCCATATATCTTCACAAATTAACTCCTTCATCTCCACACATTTACAGTTGTTACATGTTCCAAGGACACATGCATGTCCAGTATCTATTTGACCATGTAGAATTCCATATAGGCTATTTATGAAGAACAACTCCAAATCCTTATTTTCTTCTCTGATTCTTGTTTGCCAATTGGTATAAGAGAAAATAATTAATAGTAAGGGGATTGATTAATTTTGCAATAAAGAAAATAAAGGAAGTAATAAAATGAGAGTTTTAAATAAAATAAACCTTGGTTTATGGTTGCTTTCACTCTTGGAACTATGATTAATCATTCGTACAAAATCATTATTTTATAAATCATATATTTGATGTGATGCTAAATATATGTTTTTTGTTAGGAATAGTTAATAAAAAATATGTAATTTAATTAACCCTTATTGCTTAACAATTTTAGATACAATCCATATTTTAATTTAACAATAGCTTAGGAAAAGAAAGACCATCGAAGCAAAATAACACAGCATCCATGGTTGCATTTAAGTTAGTTAAATATTTTTCTTAAGAGTAATAATTTCTGAGACAACAAATTAGAACTCTTAATTACTACAAATGAGTAAAAGAATTGATTTTTTTATTCAAACATCTAGTACATGATTATTTCAACAATAAACTAATTGCGCGCATTAGAAATCAATCAAAAATAATTATAAAATAAAAGCATAGAAAAGCAATTCATACATGAATAAATGAAATACTTTACTATAAGACCTAATTACCTACTAATCTTTAAAGTTCTAAAAGGGCGTTCACTTCCTTCAACCAAGAAAAAAGGACTTAGGGGGTGCTTGGTTAGTTGGTATGAGAAGAAAGGAATTGATAAGGAATGAAAAAATATGGTTGGTAATATATTATGATTGGATAAACAATATTTTTATATCATCTTTTCGGGCAATACTTCATACCCCCTAATATAGTGAGAAATGGATAGTGAGTAATGGAAGTCATATCTATTTCTATTCCTTACTATATTCATTATAATTTTTATTACCATTCCCCCAAATGAACCAAACACACCTTCATCAACAACGATCATATCTACCACTAGAAAATTAAAAAAGACTATGGAAAATGTAAATTGAAAATGGATACATTCCTCCTACACATGTTGACTCTATTTATAGTCATTGAAACCCATATGAAAATCTTATGATTGTGATTTTTTGGATCCCCCAGATCGTGAATTCATTTAATTTCATCCAGATCTAGCCAAGACAAGGTTTTAAACTACTTTTAATACATTTTTCTCTTACAGATTTGAAGTTAGGAAATTGCAGTTTGCTTTGAGCGTGTTCACGCCTAAGATCTCGCCATATCATTTGTTTCATATTTCACTTTGATTCCGACAATTTGATCCTAATTTGCAAAATAAAACATTTTGTTATCTCATATCTTTTTGATTCACCGATGATTATTGTTGGTATTGTTCGTCTATTTAAATTTTAAATTAAGGTTAAACATTTTTCCAATCAAATATAGCATTTTTAAACCTTATCTGTTGGGCCCCGATCTGCATTAAGCATGTTTTATTTATTTATTTTGAGGTTTAGATTAATAAGTCCTTTTTGTTAGAATAATTTGAGATTTTAGTGCTTAAGTAAGAATTATTAATTGAAGGAATTGAGTTAAATTAGAATTTT
>JAOSBP010000009.1:10241083-10251812 GCA_027563825.1 Erythroxylum mucronatum
CTAAAAGCCCAATTTATTAGCCTAAAGCCTTAACAACATATATAATCTTCCTAATGGTCCTTATACCAACTTATTCTCTTTAAATTCTAATAACTCATAAAGCTCTAATTTAATCTACTTCCTCCATTTAATCTCAATAACCTAAATTCATAGGACCCTCAATTCATATAATTCTTTTTAATACTACCAAGATATCACAAGTAATAATTTATCAATAAAGCCCTTCGTTTAATAATCATAACCTACACAATAAAATCCTCAATTTATTCCAATCACATTAAAATAATCAGACTAAAACCTCAAAAGAATTTAAACATGCTTATTGACTTTGAAAAAGGGATCGGGGCCCAACATAATTGAGCATGCATTGATCATTACATGTAAACATGTGGATGACTAAGTAATCATATGATTGATCAACTTTGTAATGTGTAAACTATATGTGTGTATTGCATGATTAAAGAAGAATAAGTAGATCGTCAGTATCCAGACATTGCCGGTTCTTCAAGTCAATAGCTTATCTGGAGCATACTGTGAGTTAACCTAGATGTTTCTCACTAAGATTGATTTATTTTTGTTTAAATTTCAATTACTAAATTGTTACTTATATAATTGTGATATTTCCAGACATTATTGGTCTGAGGAGTTTGATATTTGGGAATGTATTGGAAGTGCTTACTGATTATATATGAATGGAGAAATTTGTTCTCAACTAAATGTTGAATGTCGGACTCAGATCCGAAGAATATGATAAATTACTAAGCACATTGAATGAAAGGTATTGATAGCATAATGTATGAATTGATGCGTTCCATTGTATTGATATGCATGATCAAATAAAGGAGTTATGACCGGAGTGACCAACATGAAAAAAGAGTTTTAAGCTCAGGAATGTGCGCAAAAAGCCACATGCTTAGTTATTAATGAGCCCTTTATCCACAATGGGTACGGGACAGTATATAAAATGAGCCCGATATCCACAACAACTATGGGACAATAAATAGGCACTCGATCATAACAAAGCGAAATGAAAGTGGAGTTATATGTGCATTTGCATATATAACTTTACATGTATCATGTGAGATTTCAATGTTTTAATATGTGATATGCAATATTTTTGCACATGTTGTACTTATTGAAATGTGATAAAAGGTGATATGGTATACACAATGGAAAGATATGATGTACTCATCGAATTTGGTTATTTACTTGTGATATTTGTGTTTTTGACTTGAGTGAGCACATCGATGATGGTTCACTCACTGAGTTCGCAAACTCATCAAAATTGCAACGTTGATTTTCAAGTGCAAGGGAAACCTAGCTTCTAAGGCAAACTAGTAGAAGTTTAGTACTGTCAATTTGGGAAACAAAAACGGCTCAAAGGTCTGGTCAGTTGACACTGAAGAGTCTAGCTAGGATATTTTAGTTTAACGTCCCATCTCATGTTGAATATTTTGTACATAGAGCAGTAAACTCTCAGATGTTTTTGAAATGTAAATATATGGATTATGAAATGTAATGTTTACACATGAATTATAAATTTTAATGACATAATGAATGTTATGTTTGTGAATGAAATGAGAATGCTTGATCTTTTGAAGATCTTATGATACGTGTGATGCCATAAATAAGTTAATGTGATTGCTCTAACGTGTCATTCCTATAGGGTATATGCTCGGATATACTCTGGTATGCCGAGTATATGCTCTATGAGAGTGGTATGTTACATCACCATTCAAGAAAGTTGTCTGAGCATCCATTTGATGCAAATAAAGCTTAAATACCGAGGCAATAGCAAATAACATCCTTATAGACGCAATTTAGTAACAAGAGAGTAAGTATAAAAAATGTCCAATCCTTTTTTTTGTTTAAAGCCTTTAATCACAAGTCTTGCCTTGAACCTCTCAATGGTTCCTTCAGGTCTGAATTTCTTTTTAAGAATCCACTCACACTCTAAAGACTTACACCCTCAAGGTAGATTAACTAAAACCCAAGTTTTATTAGACATGATTGACTCTAATTCATTATCTATGTCTCCCTTCCAAAACGTAGCATCCATAGATCTTATTGCTTCCTCATAAGTTTTGGGATCTTCCTCAATAATATAAGTCACCACAAAAACATCATCTACACAAAAACATCATCTATCTCCTCAGGTTTTGTCACCACAAAGGAAGTAATAAAGTCATAACCAAAACTAATAGGTACTCTAGCTCTTTTGCTTCTTTTTAGTTCAATAATTTCCTCTTCCTTTATGTCATCATTGGTAGAAGAATTAAGGACAATTTGTTAGGGACTTGCACACTCACTTTCATATGAAATATATATTCAAAGAACACTGCATTTCTTGATTCCATAATTGATCCGTAAGTGCTAGACCCCTCTTCCTTAACCATAAATCTATATGCAGCACTATTAGAGGCATATCCCATAAAAATTGAATCAACAATCTTAGGCCCAATTTTCTTACTCTTATGTTCAGGTAGAGCAACCTTAATAAGACAACCCCACACTTTCAAAAAATGCAAGTTAGGTGGATAACCTTTCTAAATTTTAGACGTGGTTTGATCTAGTTTCTTATGAGGAACTCTGTTTAGAACATAAAAAGCTAAAAGAATAGCTTCCCCCAACATAAAATTAGGTAATCCTGAGGAAATCAACATTTCATTCATCATGTCTTTAAGTGTTCAATTTTTACTCTTTACTGTTTTATTTTGTTCAAGAGTATAAGGGACTAAAAGCTCATGAATAATACCATTTTTTCACAAAATTCAGTAAGAAAATCAATACTATACTCACCACCTCGATCAGACCTTAATCTCTTAATTTTCCTTTCTAATTGGTTCTCAACCTCAGCTTTGTATTTCATAAAGATTTCCTCTACATCACTTTTATTTTTCAATAAGTAAATCTTAGTAAATCTAGAACAATCATCCATAAAGGTAATATAATATCTCATTCCTCCTTTACTCATACAATTCTTAAAATCACCGAAGTCTGTGTGAACTAAGTCCAACAATTGTGACTCTCTCTTGTTCACTGATTTAAAAGGTTTCTTAGAGTGTTTAGCTTCAACACAAATTTGACATTTTTCCATTTCATTAGTGATTTGGTTAGGTAACAAGTTTAAGCTTTGTATCCTCTTAACTGACCTCACATTCACATGCCCAAGTCTAGAGTGTCATAGGTCTAAAGACTCAACAATATAAGTAGAAGAAATAGATGCATTCATTTCAACATCAAGTACAAATAAGCTTCCATTATAAAACCCTTTTCCAATAAAGTTCTCATTCTTAGTCAAAACTAGCTTATCAGAATCAAAGGTTAGTTTAACTCCAAATTTGTTAAACAATGCACCAGAAATCAAGTTTCTATGTACATCAGGAAAAAATAAAAAATTTTCTAATGCCAACACTTTCCATAAGTGAGTTTTAGAGTGACCTTCCCAACCCCTTAGATAAGGACTTTGCTGGAGTTGCCCATGTATACGAATTCACCATCAACAACATCATTCAACTCCTTGAGCAGGTCTTTGTTGGTGCAGATGTGATGTGTAGCTCCTGTGTCAACGATCCACTCGACCAAATTTCCAGCAAGGTTGACTTCAGACACCAAAGGAATAATGACCTCCTCGTCATTACGAACTTCAACCATATTAGCTTGAGGCTTACCAAAACTCTTCTGGTCACCCCGTTGGTACCTTGTCTGGTTTCTTTTCCCAAAATTTTGTGGTTTTTGTCCTTGGCCTTTCTTCTCATTGCTGATTCTAGCTTGATAATTGGCAGCAGGATGGCGTGGCTTGTGGCACCACCAACAGTCACCATCAATCCTTTTGCACTTAAACTGACCCTGCTTGTTGTTGAAAGGCCTATTTTGTCCATCATTCTTCTTAAATTTATTAGCATTTCTATGTTCTACCACATGAGCCTTACCAGTAGGAAAAAAGGTGAGTGTTATGGTCTTATCTTGTGCATAGTTGGCATCCTCAATCTTTATATGTCCTATCAACTCCTGAAGCTTCATGTCTTTCTTCTTATATCTCAATTGGCTTTTTTACTCATTCCATGAAGCAGGTAGTTTCTCAATAAGGGCGTTAGCTTGAAAAAACTCACATTTGTTCATACCCTCAGCAAGGATTTCAGTAACTAGATTTTCATACTCATGTAGTTGGTCCATAATAGGCTTAGCATCAACAACAGTAAATTTTAACCACCTAGCAATAATATATTTCTTAGTATTGGCATCATCCGTCCCATATTTCACTTCTAAAGCATCCTAAATTTCCTTAGCAGTTTCGTACTTACAGTAGATGGCAAACAAAGGGTTGATCATATGGTTGAGTAACACGCCCCTAACAGTGTAGCTATCCTTAGTAGTCTTAGGGTCAGTATTGTCACTAGGAATCTTTTGAAACAGTTCATAATCCATTTCGTATTGTTGAAAGTAAAACAGAATTTTCTCAGACCATCGTTTAAAATTTCTACCACCTATAGGCTCTAATTTAGTTAGATCAGGTATAATTTTTGGGGCTACGGTGATAGGGGTTGAACCTATATAGGGAACAGTAAGTGTAGAACCTACGTTGATCTCATTTGCAGACGACATATTAAATCCAAAAGTAGAAATTTCTAACACGAAATAATCAAACAATACGAAGAAAACAACATTGTATTCCAACTTCTACCAAAATAGATACGCAGCAGCAAAATCGTAGTAATTTCCAACAAATGGTAGTAAAACAATAATTTTCAAACTTAGATTGTTGGTGAAAGTAGCAATAATAATTAAAATGGAACGGCTTATCTGAAATGCAAGGCATCGTGAAAAATCACTACCCTAAGTTGAAAATTCCCCCTCTATGGAGCAACATGACAACAAGATCCGACCCTAGGGTTAACACCTTTTCCACTAGCTTCGGTGCACTTCAAAGAATGGAGTAGGAGCTGTCTATGAAATTAAAGGAAGGCAGATAAATGCAGAATTTGTGTGTAAGACAAAATACATGTGTAAGGTGTTTGTATGTAGAGGAAAATGCTTGAGTTGGATGGAGCAAATAAAGATACGTGAGAGAAGACAAACAAAGAAAATGAGTAGTGCTCAACGATGGTGTCTCATATTTGAGCAGATGAATGACTCCTATATATAACATAAACAATGTATTATGTATACGTTGGCAATAGGAGAAATGAACGTTGGCACATAATAATGGCTAAACATTATAACTATTAAAGGATAATAATAAGGTTGGCAACCGTAGGGTCTAAGTTATGGACCAATAACACCAACAGCTTTTGTAGTTTCATAACAGGTATTTACAAGATAGTGACTTCCTAAATTAAAACTATTTCGTATATGTTAGAAATCAGGACAAAATTTGATCCCATTGAACAATAATGAAATATTTTTGTTTGATTTTTTGAGAGTCAAGATCACTTAAATTTTATAATATGATTATATATGAACATATTATAAAACATGAATCATACAGTACAACAAAAAGTACCTTTGGTTATAATTTTTGTGTGACATTTTTAAAATTGTAGCGAAATGTGAGCTTTTGGTGGTAACCCTTTGGTGACGCTTTTTTGAAATCGTCGCAAGCTAAATGTTTAATAACAAAATATCTCTCTTATTTATAATTATGAATTCACTAACTTTGACTTGATAAGTTTGTAGCTAAACTTCATATTGAGAAAAATCAAATTTAATATTACTGATAATGATTCTAGGTATAAAAATAAATTTAGCTAACAAAAATATCAAATCATTTTAATAATTTATGAAACTATAAACTCAAAATTATTTAATATTACATATATTTATACTTTTTATTTTTCTCTTTTAAATTATATGATTTGACAATTTCATACAGTGTCACAAAATTTTCAAATAGTTTTTACCTGAAGTTTGTAATATAATTATATATAATTCTTCCAGGAAAATAGTAACTTTTGATATAAGGTAAGAAATCTAGTATAATAATATATGGTAAGCAATATAAGATTTTAATTAGAACTTTAATAATTCTTACAAACAAAACAATAAATAAAGTTTCACGCTTATTCCATCGAAAAGAAAAAATAATTATTTTTTTAGATTCCAAGTCACATGAGGCTCGATAGATAAGATAAAGGAGTTCCCTATGTTTGAATTCCTAAGAAGGCTCCTTGCCTGTTTAAAGGCATCAATTGAAACAGTTAGAGATCATCCCCTAAGAGTTAGTTTATTGACACCCTCTTCTAATAACTTCTTGGCTTTAACTAAACTAGCAAAAGATATAGTGAACGATTTTTCAGATGTAATATGGATTACTGAATTAGATGAACCATAAGTACAATGTGTTTCACCTAAGGAACAAGCATCTTAGAACTTAAAAAGCTAAATTAGACAGTATAACGAACCTAAATTCTAACACATACATAACCGATTGAATGACTCCATCATCGTCACAATGAACAGACATAGTTTTTACAATCAACAACTATTCCAAAACAACTGATTTCCCTAATCCTGTATGGACTATTAGGATATTGCCACTACTTTCATTTTCATCTATGTTCTCTTGAAGATTTGAGAAAGCTTTACAAAATACATAGTATATACAATCACACATTCATCTAATAGCTACCTAATAGAAAATGAGATACAAATAATAAAGAAAGAGAGCTAATTCAGATAATACTAAAACCTTGAATAAAAAGATCGGCCATTAAAGACAACAGGTAGTTAGACTTTGATGAGAAGATTTGTTGTGCATCGATTTGTTCTTCATCAAAGAGAATTCTACCACATTCCTCCCATTAAAGCTCATTTTCACCATTGGAAACAATCTACTATGTTAACATTTCGCGATGAATTTATGTTAAAAATTTTATTCTAAAAAGTCAATATAAACAAAAACAAGTAATATATATAATGAATATAGAAGCAGAGTGTACAATTTAATAAGGAAACGAAAAAATATATGAAGTTATATGCAATTAACAAAATATTCACAAAAGAAGCAAAGATCATCGGAACTTAATTTTTTGACCATCCAAAAATCCCTCGCACATGCACATTCTATGTTTGCTACTCACCGTTAAAGATAAATAAAACTTAGAGCACATGCCACAGATTAATAAGTGATCTGATATCTTAAGAATAGAAGACTTATTATTTGAATATTCTTTCCACATTTGACACACTTCTAAGATTGTTAATGTACATTAATAAGTTAATATAATTGGGTGAAGTTGAGTTTATAACTTATTCACATAAGAAAAGAAAGTTTGTATTAATCACAATACACTTTCTATTCCAAATTATACAACATATATCATATAACTTTTCAAGTCTTCTATCATCAAATCTAATACGAAGTTGCTTATTAATCAAGATAAAGTTCACTTCTTATAATTATAGCTGTGATCAATACAAGCACTAATTTTAAAAATGGGTATAAATATAATGCATTATTTCTTACTAGAAGCATTAGAAAGAGAGAACATATTAAACCTAAACTTATAAAAAAATGATAGAAACATTGTAAATAAGAAGAAACACGTAGGAATTAACTTTGGAGATCTTAGATAATCATTAACACACATAAATATCCTACTTCCCCACAAGTTTGTTCCAACATTCTAGCAATGTTAATTTTGTGATCTATTAACTGAGACAACTTCATATGATAAGGTTGAAAATGTTAACTATGTAAGTACTATGTTTAGAGGATGTATAATTAAGTGTGTATTCCTTTAAAGCCACTATTCTGATAAAAAGAGGCTAACTATATAGGAGTTCGATCCCCCAAGCCCCTCATCAGCTATGGGAAGAGTTATTGTCACGGAATTCAAAATTGAAGGAAGCACTGAAACAGGATGGGTAACCGTAGGCAATTAATAAGATACAGAAATCACACAGAAAATGCATGCAAGAAATCTATGCAGATGAACAGACTTACTTGAAGAGTTGAATGAAGACTGAGGATCAAAGCTGTCTCTCCAAAACAAGATCCTATGATCTCTAATTACTATCAAAAAATTTGGATTAAGCAAGAAGACACTGAGTTAGTACAAAAGAATCAAGTAATTTCATACTTCAAGGCTAGCTTTCACCTGAAATAGGAGTTATTTGTGACTCCTCCAAGAGACAACTAATGACTAGCTATTAAAGAACAATGACCAAAGGTAAAAAAGAAGAAGAAAAAGTGAGAAGCAAGTCAGAAGAACCTGTACCTGGCAACTTAACCAGTTTGAAGAAGAAGACCACCTTTGATGGTTCAGACCTAATTAGGAAACATCTAGAGACTCTTTCAGTTGGGGAGGATTTATTAACCTTATTTATAAAATGCCATCGTAGATAGATTACCTTGTCTGCTACTTACAACAATGTTGTCAGTTTTTTTGCTTTGTTAATAGTTATGGGTCATGTTGTCGCTTTGACGATGCTTGTCTCCAGAGACTATTCTATACATACATAAATTATTATATTAATTACAATTATTATCTATACATTCATATATCATTATATTAATTATCATACATAATTATATTAATTAAAAAATAATTACCATATATATAGTAAAAAATGGAAATTGATAATAAAAATAAAAATCATAAACAATCAAATTAAATATTACCGACAATGATTCTAAATGTAAACATAATTTAGCTATCTACAATGTCTTTTAAAAAATTTATAAAAATTTACACACAACATTAATTAATATTACATAGATTTATACTTTTTATTTTTCTCTTTTAAAATATATGATTTGATAATTTAATGAGGTGCCACGAAACTCTGTTTACTATATATAAATTATATACTATTTTATTAAAATTTTATATTACATAAAAAATTTTAATATATAAAAAGTATATGAAATGTTGATTATCAAAATTAACAAAGGCATCGCTAATTGTTAACCTTTTAGCCACGGTTTTGAAAAATTTTCGATAATGGTTAACCATTTGGTGACGTTTCTCTGAATTTGTGCCGATGGTCTACATTTGGTGACATTTTCTTAATTCATCACCAAATGTTTTCCATAATTAAACAGACTGCGTTGTTTTCGATTTATTATTAACATGAAAACAAAGCTCTCTTCATTTTTGTTGTTTTCCATTTGGTTTTTATGTTGAAGAAGCATAGTCTGTTGTGGTCGTCTCCATTTGTCCATCTGTCCAAGTAAGTCGTCCACTAGGTACTGTTTTTGGGTTATATTTTCAAAAAGCCTCATTTTTGTGTTCCATTTTTCTACTACGTTATCATTCTCTAGGTTTTGTGTTTTGCTTTCAGTGTACGAGTTTTTGTTTGTGTTTGGAAGATGGTGGATTTTGTTTATGTTTTAGTTGTGCATGGGTTGACATTTTTTTACCACCTTGCATGCTTGTTTGGGGAAAGCTACCAACTGTTCGATGAAAGGTCTATTATAGATGTCCTACTTTTATTTGAATTGTTTGTGACAAATTTATAGAGTTCTTGATGAAAAGAATGCATTGCTCTTTTACTGACTTAGTATAATATTTAATGCTCTACTATATACTAGCCAGAATGTAGAAATGATACATCATCAATTTAAATAAATTTATAACCTTGTATAAATAGATAGGTACATGCCTATGAAGATTTCTCATATTATGGTTTTTGGATCTTTATGAATTTTGTAAAATTGTTAAATTCATATGGGATGGGTGTTAAATATACATTGATAGCATTTCTCTATTGCATCCTTTACTATTGCGACTAAAGTCCTCAAATTTTTCTTTATTGGCAAAGAGGTAAAAAAATAGATTTATTATCCACCTTTAATAGATTCAAGAATGAAAGAAAATGTTCCCCCTATCATATAATATAACATATGCTTATAAATATTAAATAATCCATTGAAAATTGAAGCAATTGTCAACAATTTCTTTAACCTTTTACTCAGAATGATGGATAAAATTGATGACATATTTATATCGGTAGCCATAAAGTTTCCATCTCTGCAACTACAAGTTTGGTCCTGAATGCATCTATCCTATTTCATAACTTCAAAACAAACATGTATTCTCTTGAATTGCAAAATTGAAGACTCTTAGTTCATTGATAATTAAAGCTCCATAATTGATCCAAGAATGCTAACTTTCAAATTATGTACATATCTTTATAGCTTTAAATATTCATTATACATGTTTTTGCCTCTCTTTTCTTAATTTCCTTTTTGTAATTATATGCATACTCTAATTGAAAAATACTTATATGGAAAATTTAGCATCATTTTTCAATAGCATTATCTAAAGATTTTCTTAAGTACTATAATAATCATAAAGGGGTTATTTGTTAGACCCCGAATCTTTTTATAAGCTAAGGCTATTAAATGAGGATTTTCGATGATTATTCATGAGTAAAGAAATTGAGAATTCTTGAAATTTAAATGAAATGACAAAGATGGTTTAGATACAAGATGGATCAAATGTGGAATATTAGAAGTTAAATTGAATTATGATTTGAAGATTGGAGACATGGGAGAAGGTTTGGGACAGTTTGGCCAGTTCATGTCCGTTAAGCGGACACGCATGTCCGTTTAACGGACAGTCTCGGGTGAAATTGGCCTCCTAAGCTCGATGCATGTCCGTTAAGCGGACATGCATGTCCGTTTAACGGACATTCATGGGAAAAAGGATAGACAAGGGATTTAAAGGAATTTTGAGGTATTGATGGATTAAATTGTGGAATTAATTAGCATGTAGTATTAATT
>JAOSBP010000009.1:10295283-10306353 GCA_027563825.1 Erythroxylum mucronatum
AGAGACTGTAGAGCCGCGTAGATCAGATTGGCGAGAGAGGCTATGGCTCAAAGGTCGGTCAGCTGGGATTTCTTTTGGGATGACCTAGTTAGGACTGTTACTTTTGTCTTATTGTATATAGTAGTTGTGTAAAGTTTTTGGAGGAGTGTACAGACAGATGAAACTAACAATTTGTAAATGACTGAGTTTGATGATATGCAATGGAAACAGTTTGGTTTTAAAAAGTTGCCAATTACTATTACTGTTTTATTATTGTGATGCCATGTGGAGTATAGTGGTGTTTGTCTGTAGTTCTCTCTTATCGTAGGATATGTACCGGAATAATCTACGGGCGTTCCGGTGGGTACTCTACGGTAAGGAGGCGCTACACAAGGTTCCTGTTAATTTCATAAATCTCATGACCTTTACTACTCAACGTGCTTCTTCACACCTCTGACATCAACATCTTGGTCATCCATGTACTCAAAATTTTCAAAATTATTTACGTCTGATCCAGTGTCTCATACCCATCTTCATTGTAATTTATGTATTCAAAGAAAAAGTTATCATCTTCCCTTTTCTACATCTACAACTTATTCACTATGGCATCTGGGGACCATCATCTTTGTTATCACTTTCTGGTTCATGATATTTTATAATTTTTATTAACGATTTTAGTTGTTATATCTGTATTTTTCCTTTAGATCATAAATCTCATGCATTACAAAATTTCAAATTTCAAAACTACTATTAAAAACTTATTCTCAACCAAAATCAAAATGTTTCAATATGATGGAGCTTTTGAACTTATCTAAGGATCCTTTGCTACTTTTCTCACAACTCATGACATTCTTTTCGTACTTCTTATCCTAATAACTCACAATAAAATGATATTGTTGAATATAAAATTCATCAAATAACTGAAATAGGAATCACTTTTCTTGTTCACAGCTCTCCTCCGTAGCTATTTTAGCATAAAACCATTTCTGTTGTTGTTTACCTTATAAATCTCTTACCATCATCTATCTTACATTTCAAATCTCCTTATGAAATGTTGTTCAATTCTTCTCCCAATCTTAATCATCTTCATGTTTTTGGTTTCACATGTTATCCTTTTCTTGCTCTCACTAAAACTAATAAACTCACACTCAAATCCATGCCATGTGTATTCCTAGGTTTCGCCTCTAATTATAAAGGATGCAAATGTTTTGATCCCTTCACCAATGAAATTTATATTTCTTCACATGTTAGATTTCTTGAAACTCAACTTTCTAATCTCCAACTTAACTCCTCTTCCCCTTCCACCACTTATCTATTCACCATTATAATTTCCATTATTGTCTACTCCTCCACCACCTTCTAGTTCTCCCTTCTTACTAATCTCGACTAGTTCTGCCTCACCCATTCCTCCTAAACCTTTTCCCTACCTATTCCTTGTTTTTCAACAATCCTCCTCCTCATCCCATCTAATGGTCACTCACACTAGGGACCATACTTCACCTTTAAAATCTTTTCCTGACCGTATTACTTACAATATCGTTATTCCTACGTCTATTAATCCAGACCCTACTTCTTATGCAAACAAATTTCTACACTGGCAATGAGCCATGTTAGATGAGTTCAAAACTCTCCGTCACAATAATACTTGGTCCCTTATTGCCCCTCTTCTAGGTGCAAATATTGTCATATGTAAGTGGGTATTTTGTACAAAGCTTAATTTCCTATATCGTTATAAAGCATGCCTGGTAGCTAAAAGTTATCATCAATCGCCCAGTCTTGATTTAATGGCACATTTAGTCTAGTTGTCAAACCATCTACTATGTCTGGTATTACTTACAACACCGTTATTCCTTGTCTCTTAATCCATACCCTACTTCTTATGCAAACAAATTTCTACACTGGTGACAAGCCATGTTAGATGAGTTCAAAACTCTTCGTCATAATAATACTTGGTCCCTTATTCCCTCTTTTAAGTGTAAATATTGTCATATATAAGTGGGTATTTTGCATAAAGCTTAATCCTAATAGTTTCCTATATCGCTATAGAGCATGCCTGGTAGTTAAAAGCTATCATCAATTGCTCGATCTTGATTTTAATGGCACATTTAGTCTAGTTGTCAAACCAACTACCATTCACCTCATTCTTACACTTGCTTTAGCTAAAAATTGATCCATTCGTCAGCTTGACGGCAACAATGCTTTTCTCTATAACAACTTACAAAAGCCTATTTTTATGCAACAACCACCTGGTTTTGTTGATCCTCATCATCCTCGTTATGTGTGTCATCTACATAAAGCTCTTTATTGTCTTAAGCAAGCCCCTAGAGCTTGGTTTCACCGTTTAAGTCATAAACTTGCTAACCTTGGGTTCACTTTATCCAAAGCCAGTACCTCTCTATTTATTCAATCCACACAACTCACACCACCTTTCTCCTTATTTATATGGATGATATCTTAGTGACTAGTTCTTCACAGGAATTCGTTCAAACCATCATTGATGTTTTTCCCTCCGCTTTCACCATAAAATATCTAGGTATTCTTCACTACTTTCTTGGCATTAAAGCCACATTTACACCCACTAGCATTCTTCTTACACAATCTAAATACACTCGTGACCTTCTTCACTGTACACACCTTGACTCTTCCAAACATGTCTCCACATCCATTACCCCCTCTCTACCACTTTCCAATAATCATGGCCTTCCTCTTTCTAAATCTTAATGAATACTGTAGTACTGTTGGAGCATTTTAATACCTTTTTCTGACTAAACCAGATATCCAATCTATTGTTACTAAAGTTTCACAATTCTTATACTGCCCTACTAATGTTCACTGGACAACGATTAAGCGCATTCTTCGGTATCTTCACTCTACCCCATCCTATGGTCTACACTTAACCAAATCTTCTACCTTAACCATCACTGCTTACTCTGATGATGATTGAGCTAGGTATCCCTGATGATCGTCGATCTATATTTGATTATTGCATTTTCTTTTGCTCCTCCTTAATTTCTTAGAGTTTTAAGAAACAACCTATTGTGGCAGATCTAGCACTGAAACAAAATACAGGAGCATTGCTCCAGCTACTGCCGAACTATATTGGCTTAATTCTCTAGTTGATAAACTTAGATTCTTCGATATTAAACCACTTTTTTAATGTGACAATATTGATGTTACCTTTCTTGCTGCAGATCTCATTTCTCATGCTCGTATCAAACTTATTGAAATTGATACACATTTTGTTTATGATCTAGATGTGAAAATTTTTCTTTTCATATGTCATATATCAACTTCTCACAAACTTGCTTACATTCTCACAAAACCATGGGTTCTAATCCCTTTTAACTATTACGTAACAAGCTTAATGTTCTTCCAAACATTAGCTTCCAGGGGTTGACAACAGAACATCTTCCTAATTTTTTCTGTTGTAATTACACTAGAAAAACTTCTCATTGTGTCAAATCATCTTAGAATAGTAAAGCAAAAGATATTAAGAAATCAATACATTACACTTCACTTTCAATTTCTTAGCTTTATTCATCGTTTAAGAAATAAAAATTATTTTTTCCATATTCCTTCTTTCTTTTTTTGTATTGGGATCTTTAAGCTTAGAGAAATTTATTTTGATGGATAGTTGATAAGCATAATATGTCAGGATAGGAATTGAATGGTTCGAAATTGTCGAGTTGTCTAAATTTTGATTGGGTTTGAGTTTAGCTGATATAATCTGACCTAATTGAATTTTAAACCTAATTCTAACCGCATGAAAGGATTTTTGGACTTAGTTCGAGGAACTATAATCTTGACCCAATCATTTCTATTTCGAAGCCTATTTTTACCCGAGGCCTAGGCTTTCAAGAACCAATGGTCGGCTTTAGAAGATCGCGTAGAACAATGTCAAAGTTGTGAAATGGACTGGCGTGGACAACGTTAACAACATCACCGAATTAATTCACTTTCCGCTTAGTTTTCGTTTTTTGTAGTGAAACGTGGTGTCCTGTCCACCTTTCTTTCATTAATTTCTACCATATAACCACATAATTTTATTCGTCCTAAATCTCATCTGTGGCCGAATTTTCATATTGGGAAATTTACAAATCCCAACACTTTCTCAACTAATTGAGAATTCGAATTCGAATTCGAATTCAAAAGAAGAGATAAAAACTTAAGACAGCTTTCCTAAACGTTGATACGCAGGCTGTTATACCAACCAACTTGGTTCACACTGCAACTCCGTCACGTGTGGTGGGACCTATCACTTCACTGCCAAAGTTTTTGTCGGATGATGAGTCTGATTCTTCTTCTTGGTTTTGAAGTTACAACAGCAGGAGATGGTACACAGTTTCGTCCAGGCCCCAGTGACCGTTGCTTGTTTCTGAATCTTTACTCCTCAATAGAACTCACAGTTTGAACTACTGCACTTTTATTTTTTGTTACCTTTAAATCAAAACCGAGATGCGTTCGGATCGCAGTTGCTCAACATTTTCGAAACACAAGTCCAGAAAAAGTGAGTTCTCTCTTGGACAAGTCACAAGTGGTTCTTTTCTTCTCTTCGTCTTCTTTAGTTTCTTTGCTTTTGGTTCATGCTATTCTAAAACTTCTACCTTTTCTCCTTCATATATGTGCTATTCTATAATGGCGGTATGACACCAATATTTGAGTTGCCTAGAAAGTTCCTTCTTTCCGTAGTTCGTCCGCTGCTTCGGTGTGAACTCAAGTGGGTTGCCGTTTTTACTTTGCTTCCAGTTTATTCATGTCGGCTTCTGCCACGTGGCCTACGCATTTTCTGCGTTCTGTTCTTTCGTTATTTCTCTCATCTCAATGGTTGCCTGAGGCTTCTTATCTTGCTAGTTGTCTTAACGTGGGAATTTGTTGTTGTCTTTATCTTGAAGTGTATCCAAAGTTCAAGGTGAAGGTGGAAGAACAAACCAGCCACATTTCTCCCCTAAATGATGAGGGAATTTCTTCCTCCTGCAAAGTTGTTTACGATTCTCCACCAGGATTGCGAGTTCTCTGCTCCTCTGGTATAATTTTGTACTCTTATTTTTAGTACCTAGATAAATGCATATGCAAACTTTCTGCCACCAATTAGTAGCATAAGAGTTATGTGTTTCATTTTGGGGACGAGTTAGATAACTGAAGATATCTTATCATGAACAACTTTTTTGCAGGAAAAGAGAACCGAAGTATTTCTCCTCCTTTAATTGCCAGAATCACGAGGCCTTATACAGCAAACTTAAAGACACAACCAGTTTACGTAAACAAAGGTTCGTCTTTTGCTGTCGCTCCCACCATACTTGTCTGCCAACATTTCATACGAACTTGGAAAAAGTAAATTTACAAATTCTCATTTTATAGGGATTGAAAAGAACATAAATCAAAACAGTGAGAATAACAACAAACTCGATGTCAAAGCTTCGCCAGTTTCACGACCTCGTGCGGTCTTGTCTAGTCCAGGTATCAAACTTAAAAAACATTTTATGTCATTTCTGCTTTATATAAGTAGATAATCCCTAAATTGCTACGCATTATTACTGGCATCGGGCAGATAATGATAAGTTGATTGGGAAGAGGAACAGATTCGATAGTGAGAGTTCAGGCCAGAAGAAATCTAATCTTCAACCAATTGCTGTCACTCGGACCAACCCAGATAGTCCTAAGAGAAAATTTATCAAGGGTAACAGTCATATCAACTCAAAGCAAAAGGTCCACTCGAGGGATGATAGTTCAAAAACACAGTGCTACTGAATCAATTTCTCAATTTGTGATGTAATGGCATTTACTTGAGTGGCAAAAACCTAGCAATGTGTTGCCTTTCTGATGATTAATTCAAAGTGTATTTATGTATCCTTACAGTTCATCTGTTTGTTGAATCTTAATGTTAATTGGTTGGTGGCAATGTCTTATGCGGATTTGTAAGCTGAAGAGAAGAGAACTGGATTCACCATCCTACGATCAGCATCTGCATATTTTTCCAAGGTCTTCTTATTTTGACAAGCAGAAAGACAAAATGAAGATTCTGATTTTCAATCTAGTGTTCACAAAATGTCAACTGGCGAAAAGAAATTGCAGTCTGAATTAAATTCGAGAAGTAAAGCTCTACAACCACGACTGATGACGGCCTTACAAGCAACACAGGTCTTCCATATACTTTGGACCATAAGATTTGAGTCTTAGATCTTTAATTATTTCTCAATAAATGTGTAAAAGAATAAAATAGAAAGAAACAAATAAATTTAATGAGATTCGATCAATTGTGTGTAATTATGTTTTCAGAATTCAAAGAATCTTTCACTATTGAATAATTAGTGACTAGGGTTACAAATTTCGTATACAAACACAATCCTATACAACTTATCTATAATTAAATCCAATTTAATTTAAACATAATTCAAAAAAGTTTTAAAATTATTCTAAAATTTAAAATCCAATACAAATGTGTTTTTAGATAATGATGTCTGTCACGGATACGGTGTGGAACAGAACCATGTTCCACGTTATGTATCTCCTTGCTTCTTCTTGCACATGCACATATTTGTATGGACCCCACATAAATATGTAAATGAGATTTAATGAAACAAGGTAGGAATTAGTTAATCGGAATAGAGGATATGTTCTGATTGTCTTCACCTTTTCGTTTCATAGATGAACATGCCTTGACAAATAGTTGTGTACTAGCTTATTTATCTAAAGACTTTCAAGAAATACACGCGTTTTTTCATAAATACTCTTAAGATTTTACTTATATGTGTAAGTTATACAGAACAATCACTATTTTGATGAATATATCATGTTCAACCAACACACTCCACGAAATACCTTTAAAATTGCACGTTCGTATACACGAACCATACACAACAATCTCTTCTATGACAAATATACTCTCATAAGTTAGATTGTGAACATGCCTAACACTTTGAGATATTATTCAAGTCTAAGTAATACTTAAACTTTTTCGTGGTAATCAACATACTAACATGTTAGCTACATTTTCCGAAGTATGAAATTTTTTTAGTAATATCTGCCAGTTGCAATTAATTTCCTAATATTGTGAAACCTTACATCTTTTATTGTAGTGCCCATTGATTATCTTTCTCTAGAATGATCATAGTCCCCTAAAATTTAGTTAGATCCACATCACTGATGGTAAGTGCATAAGACTAAGTTTTCTTAACCAAATATACTTAGCGGCTTAATGGTACATCTATTTCTATCTATGCTAATGCTCTCCTACTTCATCGATCTATTTCTCAAGCTAGAATTTTAAGCCTCTTTAGTATAGTTCCAAGCTGCTTTAGCTCAATTTGTACCACCTTTAAACAAGTACTACCTTTTGCTAACTCCAGTATGTTCTCTCCACATGTTTGCCTTAACATATACTACTCTTCAAACATTGCATACTTGAAGGTTATTTTACACTTTTTACTAAGTGCACAAAACTTGCAGCAGTCTAATTTCCAATATTTTACACCCTTCTACCTTTTTAAAAAAACATTACACCCTTCAATAAGCTTCCCTTACAAAGTTCTATCATCGGTCGCTTATTAACATGACTTACACGTCATATCATAATACTATCTTCCTTTGACTCTGTTGGATGCAAACTCACCTATGAATATGTTAAGTTGTCATTTTTGCATTCATTTGGTATATAGATCTCTCTCGTGTTGAAATTATTATTCAAAATTGATGGATTTGTCTCTTAATTATTCTCAGATGATTTTCAACATTGAAGAGATGAAATTGAATCAAAAAGATGCAAAGGAAACAAAAATAACCCGAAAATTCCATATTAGCAACAAATTCAATGACTAAGCGTGGGCACGTGAAAGGATGGAAACCATCTGCATAATCTATTTTCAAATTTAAATCTGATTTGCTTGAGATTTTCATAATCTTGGAAGATCAGATTGCTAGAGATTTGCAACCTAAATATATGGGAGGTGTGATCTGCTAAAGATAATGGAAAAAGGAAGAAAGCATAAAAGGAAGGGAATCACTATTGTTCATGGCAGTCATCAGTATTAGCATAGTTTAGAATTTCTGCAGTTTTCCAGGAGTTTAGTTGACGCTTCTGCATTTTTCTTCTAAGTATTTTCGGATTTGTTAGAGAAAGACCAAGGATGGAGACTTTATATTTTATTATTCTTTGATTTTTACTTTCGATATGAATAGCTAAATCCATTTTCTTGATTGAAGGAAACCATGTTATCATCTATTATGTATAAGATATTTCAATAAAGCTTGTTTTGTTGAAGAATATTGAGTGTCTTCTGAATTACTTTTTCTAATTGAATTGACTGATTTCTAGGTACACAACTAGGAATTGATTCGTTTAATAACTAGATTAATGAAATATGACGTTCAATTTTGTTAATTACAAGTGGCTATTAGTATTACCTTCTTTACGTTAGAGTAGGAAATTCTAAAAAGATACACATCTTGATTAAATTCATGTCGTACATGTGTTATCTTGTTCATTGGTTTCTTAGTTCTTAAAGCTATTATTCAATTGAACCGACGATCGTATCTAGGTTGTTGATTAATAAGAATGCTTAGAATACATGTTTCTATTCAATTACACTTAAGAGAAAACATCCCCCAATGAATGTTTATTGATGAACTGAATTTTATATCAAAGATTTATTCTAGTAACATTGGTGACCCGAAACCAAGGTTTGTCTGTTAAATTTTCAGATCCAATTACTTCTGGTAATTTTCGATTTTTGTTATTTCTACACTCTTAAATTTACGTGAATTGAACCCCCCCTTCATTACTTTATTTTAGTTTTGAACTTGTAAGCTCTTTGCCATTACAATTCCTCGTGGGAATGATACTCACTTTCTACTACTACATTAATTTGTATTAACAGAAGTTGGTTTCATTTTGAATTTGGTTGCAGGCGACAGTAGTACCAAATTTTGCTACCGTTGTCGGGGAATTTCTTAACGGTATATGTATGTTACACGAGTAGACAAAATAACTTAATTGTTATTTGATTCGGAGATCGAGAAGACATCTAAAAGGCTATGGAAACTAACGAAATAACAATAACAAAAGCAAAAAATGGAACGGATGGTAGCAAATCGAACCCTTTGCGAACTAGCCATACCCACGGACAATCAACAGCCCCACTGCATTAACTTTCCAAATTTAGGTGATAATAATATTTTAAATTAAAATCTGGGTTGATTCATTTATTACCTATTTTCAAGAGTTTACCGGGAGAAGATTTGTACAAACATTTGAAGGAATTGGACATGGTTTGCATGGGAATGAAGCTGACAAATGTGACGAAAGAGCAGATTAAGGTAAGAGCATTCTGATTTTCCCTCAAAGATGATGTTCAAGATTGGTTGTACTACTTAGCCGAAGAAAACGTGCAAACATGGGCTGAAATGAAGAGGCTCTTCTTTGAGAAATATTTTCTAGCATCAAGAGTATCTAACATCCGAAAGGAAATATGTGGAATTCGACTAATAAATTAGAGTATCTAACATCAAAAGTATCTAACAATGGAGGAGGTTTACGAAGAAAAAGTGCAAACGTGGGTACTGGTGGGGTGAGTATAGGTGGAGTTGCCAATGATGAGGAGTACACCACTTCTGATGAGGATACAGATGGGGAGAATGTACACACTGAAGCTTCAGACTCAAAGAATGAAGAACCAACCCCAAAGGTGCTCGACAAAATGTTAGACGCAATTCCAGACAAGCAGGGTGAAGGAAAAACTAGGTCATCGTATGTAAGCTTATTCAGGAACAATAAAGAGCTGAAACAAGGAATGCAGCTGGACTATTTACAAGTAGATGATGAAGTCATCATGGAGGAAGAAGATGTGATACAAATTGAACAAGAATGGGGATATTGTCTTGTGGGATACTTCACGGGGAGATTTCCAGGAATGAAGGCACTTGAAGGACTCATTGCAAAATGGGGTGTTCCATGTAAAATCCTACCGTATGATAAAGGATGGCCAATTTTTCAATGGGACATAGAAGAGGATCGCACTAATGTACTAGCTGGGGGACTGTATGTGTTGTATGGGAAGACTTTGCTTCTTAAGAGACTTTCTCAAGGTTTTGCATGTGACTATAAAGATTTTATGGAAGTTCCTATATGGCTACAATTTCCTAATGTACCTTTGTAGTTGTGGAATGAGAGGGGGCTATCAAAGCTAGGATTTCGCATTGGAAGACCACTATGCATGGACAAAATCACTAGCAAAAAGTCACGGATTGGCTATGCTAGAATATTAGTAGAGATTGATGTGTCAAAACAACCAGTGACAAGCTTTGATGTGAAGATTCCTAGGGGTACCCGATATACACAAGTGGTTTACTATGAAACTTTCCCTAGCTACTGCTGCCATTGTAAACAATTTGTTCATAACCCCTTTGGAGGCAAATCCAAAGAAAGAATTAAGAAGAAACAGATGAAGAGGCTAGTAAATGCAGAAGGTATTGAAACTGTTACAGATGGTAATGATATGAATCAGCCCAACCAGGAGATGGAGGAAGGAATGCATGAACAACCAGAAGCTCATATAGGAGCCACTCAAGAAGAAAAACCTGACAAGGAGGGAGAACAACAATCACAAAATGAAGGTAGTACTACAGAAACTGGGTGCAGGGAGGAATTGCCTAGAATGAGGGGACACAAGACACTCCAAACTCGGACAGATCCCAAAAATGAAAATGATGGAGAATGGTAGAAGGCGCATACTCACAGAAATGTCAACAAGGGGAAGGCAGTGATGACACAACTCAATAGAATAGTAACTGAGAGGAGAAGTATGTAAGTGCCGATGGGTAATAATAGAGAGGATATGGGTAAGACTACTAATGAAGCCCCAAAGAAGGCAGGAGGGGACACAAGACACTCCAAACTCGGACAGATCCCAAAAAAGAAAATGATGGAGAATGGCAGAAGGCGTATACTCATAGAAATGTTAACAAGGGGAAGGTAGTGATGACACAACTCAATAGAACAGTAACTGAGAGGAGAAGTATGTAAGTGCCGATGGGTAACAATAGAGAGGATATGGGTAAGACTACTAATGAAGCCCCAGAGAAGGTAGGAGGGCGAGG
>JAOSBP010000009.1:10306453-10319114 GCA_027563825.1 Erythroxylum mucronatum
AGTTAGATTCTACTTCTGTTACGAGCTTTGATGTAGTTCATAAGATAAAAACTGTAATGTATAAGATTTTGTATAGGTTGTACCCCACAGAACTAATCACTTTTTGATATTTTGGATGTATTGTTGATTTTGACGTTATGACTACAAACTTTGGTCGGGGTATGCCCCAAAGATTGTGTACATATTTCTGATTCTATATATATTTACCTTTCATTAAAAAAAAGAAATGATATATGGAGACCAAATATATTCAAGTTAAGAAGAAGACTAAAATCAAGGAAGATCAAGAGACAACTAGTCTACAAATTTATTTGTAATGTTTCTTGCGTTTCCATCTTAGTAATTTTAATGTTTTAGTGGCTCTTTATGCATAAGTATATAATTTTTGAACTTAATCCTAATTTTTTTCATTTATCAAGAGCAATTAAAGTTTTGATTTTAAATAAAAGTATTTTGATCTTTAAAATACTCTTTGGGAGACTTTTAAATATCTTTAGATCAAGTTTTGGTCAAAGAACTAAGATTTGATCTTTGAAAGAACTTGAAAATCTTCCAAAAAGTATTCTTAAGCACATTGGTGGATTGATCAATAAGTGTGATCGACCGATGTAGTGATTATAGAGACATTGGTTTACTAATGTCAAGGTTTGGTCAACCAATATTTAAAGAGTTATGGAAAATTATACACTATGAGATTGTATGTGACATTGGTCGATACATTGGTCAACCAATATCATTGTTACTAGCCGTTAAAATGGCTAGTTTTGAATCTATCAAAATTTTAGAGCTAGTTAGTATGAGTATAAATACTTGAGATTTTAGTTGTTGGCAATCTTGACAATATTTAGGGGTTATAATAATAAATTTTCAAGAGTTTTTGAACATTTATAAGCATTTATTCATTAGTTATGAAGTAACTAAGAGCTTTTGAGCATTAAAATGAGTAAGCAATGTTTATTTGAATTCTAAACATGAATTAGGGTTAGGATTCTTATATTTTAGGTGTTCTAATAAGTATTCAAGTTCCTGTTCACCCTGCAAGCAAGATTATATAAGTCCTTTGTCAATTAAAGATTATTGTACGAATGTTTATTTTCATTTAATCGAAATAAGAGATCAGTGGAATCCAAGAGAGACTTGAAGACTGAACGTACACAAAATTTGTTTGTTGAATCATTATAAAATTGGTTTGTCACCTCTCTATCTTACTCTCTTCACTTCTTACTTTATTGAATGATTGAACTCATTCAAACTACCATTGTAATTCATCATTCGTGTGAAAATCTTCTATGGGTCTTTATTAAGTTTTCAAAGTTTTCTTAAAAGTCACAAACATTCAATTCACTCCTTTGATTGTCAGTAAACACCAAAAAAATAATATTAATGAATAATAATTAGAATAAAAAATTTAAAATGAATTAGTAATAAATAATAAATAATAAATATTACTATATCAGTATATTTTAAATTTAAGCAATAATATGTAAATATGATAAATGAATATATCAATTTATTTGATATATATTATTCTATAATTTGTTAATTTATAATCACTCCCTTATGATGTTGATGTCCATAAGAAATAAGGATGTCAATGGATTGGATTGGGCCACCGGGCGGGCCAACCCATCATCTATATATTTAATAAAGATTAAAAAATGACGTTGTTTTTGACAAAATGACATTGTTTTTACGTTACTAGTTTGCGTTCAGTCCGACCTTGCCTAAAGGCCTAATCGGGCCAAATAATTTTAACCAATGGCCTGATCAAACTGGGCCAAAATCGGAGTGAACCAAGTCAAAATTGACATTCCTAATTTGAAATATATCCCTAACATATTAAATTAATGAAAGTTAAGGATACAACTTAACAAATAGAATGATTCTAGACTTTTCACAACTCATAAGGACATCTCATAAGATTTTTAAAGTGTTGAGGTTTTATGGAATTGATGAAAATTATAAGAAAGGTTAGTGTCGTTTATCTTTATATTTTTGATATAATAATATGCAAATATAATAAAATAATAATATACATTTGATATACATATACCACTCTTGTAATTTGTTGGTTCGTTCTCAATCATTTTCTTGACACGTGGTTGTCTACATAAAGTATTACGTATACACAAATTGCCCATATGAGTGAACGTTAACAACACAACTTAATAAAAAGGACTGATTTTAGTTTTTTTTTTTCAAATCTAAAACCAAATAAGAGTTTTAAAGTATAAATGATTTTGGTAGAATTAATAAAACTTTAACTTTACTTACCTTAAAAAAATTACAGGTTCATATTGCATCCGGAAGGAGGAGGACTAAATTTCACACTTACGCAAAATTGCTTTATACCATATAAAATTGTTCCAAATTACACCGACAGTATGGACTGTCATTGATCGGTGAATCAAAATATTAAAAAACTCTATATCAAACTTATAATTGAATAAAAAATAAACGATTAAATTAAAATATTTTTATGAATCAAAATATTACCATATCAACCTTATAAATGATTAAAATATAATATTTTAAAATATTTATTCGGTCTAAAACTAAAATTTTAGTAAATAAATGAAGTTATTCAATTAAAATTTAAAATATTTTGAAATTTTAATTATAACAGATTTTAAATTATTTATGAACATAAAATACTCTTTAAAAATAGTTTACTTTCATGCTAATTTAATAAATAATTTTATTAATAAAAAATTAAAATTTTTAGTTATAAAATTTTTATATTTTTAATTAAAATTTGTGTGTTTATTTTATTTTTCAACCTTTCGATATTTATTTAATAATATATATCAGCTTTAATTATGTAATATGGGCACATATATTTCATTTATTTTTAAAATTATTCTTATTTTTACAATATACGAAGTAATTTTAGTTTGTAATGTTTTCAACAAAAATACATACATAGTTTGCTTTTGAAAGAAGTGCTAAATAAAAGTAAAGCCCACAACCCCTGAATTAGAACCAACGCCCATTAAGTTGTTAACCCAACGCCAAGGTCCATCATTATTTAGACCAAAGCTTACAACTCTTTCGCATACTTGGTAGTTCACAAGAGCAGGAAGCACGCAACGTAGCCTACTACACGCGTAAACCCGAAATTAAGCCTCACTTTCTTCGAAAACGTAAGAAGCAGAAGAGTTGCAAAGTGCAAAGAAGCAAACAAAACACTGAAAGCTGCTCTATCTCAAGGCAGATTCTTACGAATCTAGAGATCTCTAGTGTTTATACGACGCCGTCTGCCTCTGCTTCCCAAGTAAGTCCTCTGCCATTTAATTGTCTCACTTGTTAGGGTTTAGTCCACCCGAGGTCCTAATTAGGGTTTCGGATTTTGCCCTTTTTTGGCTTTGCTTCTGTGTGAATTGGATGGTACTTGAGTCTCATGTTGTTATATCGTGATTTTGATTGCATAGGGCTTGTTTTTCTAATTTTTTCTTGGAATTGAATGTATACGATTTTTATTCGTGCAGTTGATACTGTAGAGGTTGAAGTGTAGTTTGACAATGGGAGAGAGTGAGACTGCAGTTGCTGGAGCTTCTACAATGATGGATTATACATCAGCTGTGTATGGTACCGGCTCTGTTGATACTAGGCCAAGTGTTGTTGTCGATTCCAGTGGTTTTGCTGCAGAGGGGTCGGTGCCTACTGATGCTGCAGATGTGTGTTATGCCGGTTCTAGTTTGGCCGATG
Organism: Erythroxylum mucronatum; assembly: GCA_027563825.1. NCBI lineage: Eukaryota > Viridiplantae > Streptophyta > Magnoliopsida > Malpighiales > Erythroxylaceae > Erythroxylum > Erythroxylum mucronatum. The sequence continues at coordinate 10,310,162 of JAOSBP010000009.1, forward strand.
GAAGCACAAATGTACAAGGGGCTATTGTTAATACAGTATTTGATACTAAGCCAGTTGTTGGAATAAACAGTACTGTTGGGGATAATGCTCCAGTTGTGCCAGCTCCAGCAGTTTGTTATAATCCTGTAAACGGCAGTATTGGTGGTGAAGCAGGGATTACAACAATTGATAATGGAAATACCAGAGATATTGTGGATGGAGTTGCTGTGGAGCAACAATTTGTGGATGGATCTGGTATGTTTTATCTGGCATGCTTGTGGTGACTAATTAACAAATTTTTAGTTTGTTTTGTCTGCAATAAATTTAAATCCTTTTGCTGCACATTTTCTTGATTTTGCGTAAAGTAAACACAAACTTGTTTATTCTTTCTAATAAAATTCTTTATTCCTGAATATTTTTCTTTGTTATTGGCCCTACCATTGTTTGTGTCCAATGATATAATTATTGGTGGCAGAATATATTCTAGTTAACTCTTCATTTTGGATATCTGTGGTGCTTGTGAAGGAGATTGAGGTGGTTATGCATGTCCTTATTGTTTTTGTTGTTTGTGTCTTGCCAGCATTGTCTGCTGAAGAGGAACGCCTATGGAGTATTGTGAAGGCTAATTCTCTAGATTTTGATGCTTGGACTGCATTGATAGAAGAGACAGAGAAGGTGGCTGGGGTATGACATTTCAACTTCCTTATCATTTACTGCTTGTTCTTGAGAAATATACTTACAATGGCACATGAGGATCTAAGCTTTCTGGATTATGGAAATGAGAAACTGTTTAACTAAGCTGTGTAAGTTAAGGAAGTGTTAAAGCCAAGTTTTACTTCTGTAAACATCTTTTGAGAAACATGTTTACTGTTTGTACAAGTATACTTTTAGTGGCTGATGAGATGTCCAAACATCTATTATTGATGTCTCAAAGCCAAAAGGCTTGATGGCAGTGGCGAGAACAAAAGATGTGGCTGCAAGAAGTGAAATTCAATCACAATTGAAGATGAAAGTGCCTTTATATACTTCTCTACTATCTCGTCCTGATATAATTGGAAGGGAAATCATTTTTCCTGCAACCCTAATTAATCTTGAAAGTAGTATATATTGGTTACACACCGAGCATCTAGTGGTCATGTGACTTCAATTTCTCATTGCCAGTAGGTTCTTGTTTAGTGTTGTTTAGTGTTTAATGCTTATTTATGCTCTTTTAGACATGTGTTTGTAATCTCAATGCTTGCTTTGGCTAACTTCCCATACATACTTATGCAGGACAAGATTCTGAAAATCCGAAAAGTTTATGATGCCTTTTTGGCTGAATTTCCATTGTGTTATGGTTATTGGAAGAAGTATGCAGATCATGAGGCTCGCCTTGGTTCTATGGACAAAGTTGTTGAGGTGTATGAACGTGCTGTTCTTGGGGTGACCTATTCAGTGGATATATGGTTGCATTATTGCATATTTGCGATAAGCACATATGGGGATCCAGAAACTATTAGAAGGTATTAGCTATTTGCATGCAGTTGTCATTATTTTGCATCTATTTGAATGATGATTTGTAATTTCTGTTTCCTCAAGGATTTGGTGATTTTTGTTGCTTTTGGACACCTTTCAAGGTGCCTGCAATGGTGGTTTGTTACTAATGGTGAAAGGTGTGGTGGAATGCTTTAGAATCACTTTTTTAGTTGTGCGAACCTTGATATCGGGTCTCCTTTGTGGATAAATGTTTGCATATTATTTTAGGGTTTGAATTGGATTTTTTGGCTTTATTTAGACCATAGTTTCTTTCCTCTTCTAAAGGTCTGGATCATAGTAATAGTTGTTTATCAGTTATGGCTGTCATTGACTTCTGAGGTGTATCAATATGTAAAATGCTGCTGGGAAGAACTCATCCGGATAAGGGCTAAGATGGCCTCACTCAGTGATCCTTTTCAGGCATAGTATGGTTTTTATCAGGAAGGTAAATGCAGTATTTGGAAGTGTCATGCTGTTTAGAGTGAATTATCTGTTATCCTTCATCCTAAGTGATGCATCTCGCAGTTGGATGTGTCGGCATTCACTGTTCTAATCTAAATGATTCTTCTATAACATTGTTTCATATTCTGTTTTGAGTCAGGCTTTTTGAGAGAGGACTAGCTTATGTTGGAACAGATTATTTGTCTTCCCCTCTATGGGACAAATATATTGAATATGAAGAAATGCATTCAGAATGGAGTCGTATTGCCTCTATTTACACCAGGATATTAGACTTTCCAAGTAAACAGCTGGATGACTATTTCACCAGGTAAGGGTAACTGCATATGTTCCCTTGTTGGTTGTTCTTTTCTTGTATCCCCCTGTTATTCTTGTATTCTGTTGCTTGGTATATGTCAAAACTAAACATGTATCCTTGTCTCCATGTGACAGATTTAAGGCTTTCGTAGGTAGTCGGCCTCTGTCAGAATTAAGGACTAGTGAAGAAGCTGCTGCTGCTGCAGCGGGTAGTCAAGTAGATGAGGGAGAGAGTCATCAAGATGGTGCTGAACAGTCTTCTAAACCTGTAAGTTCTGGCTTAACAGAGGCAGAGGAGTTGGAGAAGTATATCGCCATCAGAGAAGAGCTGTATAAGAAAGCTAAAGAGTTCGATTCTAAGATATGTGATTTTGAAAATGCTATTAGGAGGCCTTATTTTCACATGCGGCCCCTCAATGTGGCAGAACTTGAGAATTGGCATAACTACCTGGACTTTATAGAAAGACAAGATGATCTCCACAAGGTATTTGAGTTTGTTGGCTATTCATCGATAACCACTATGTGGTTTGCAGTTTTTAGTTTTCTTTCTTGTACGTTGACTTACACTTAAGTAATATCTGCCCCATCATATGGTTTGTTGGCTAACCCTTGGATGAAGCAACCTTTTTAAACGGGAAATTGAACTGAGACTAAAGCATGGGCTCTCGATTTGGTTTCTATGAGGCTAAGTACTTCAAACCTTCATTTGTCAGTGGAAATTTTGGGTTCATGTATGCATTGAAATTTTATTCTTTTTAAAATTCATATGTTATGCTGCAGGTGTCTTCTTGTCTCCTAACCATCTGTCTGTCAGGCAAAGAAGGGTCCCTAATATTTGGGGGGCCTTCTCTTCCCCCATGGAGTATTTCTTGTGCATATCTCCTTTGTGCTTTGTTATGATCGTCACGAATTCAATTCAAATCAAATTGCTTTAGGTCGTTTACCAATGTCAGTAATTGACGATTATGCAATTTTAACAATTTTGTTTCCCTTCTGATAATGTGTTTTCCATTTCAAATTTACCCACTAGTGCTTGATAGTTGTGATTTTGCGGATTAGGGGGTGAAGTTGTACGAAAGATGCCTGATTGCATGTGCCAATTATCCTGAGTATTGGATACGGTATGTCTTGTGCATGGAAGCCTGTGGAACTATGGATCTTGCAAATAATGCACTTGCTCGGGCTACACAAGTCTTTGTCAAGGTATGATGGATTATGGGTTAAATGTTTCAGTGTTGTATTCTGCCAATGGGCTTAAGTTTTCCCTTTTTGGGAATGTCTGCTGAAAAATACAATCAAGTGGAAAAAGAAGTGTAATTCTCATGTGGAAAAGATTGTGAGGGATGAAGCCTTTAATTGAGATGATTCTAGACAACCAACCATCATAAGAGACCTGGGAAATTGCAGTAGAGAGGCTGTTTCAGAGTGCTTTTTCAATAGTGATAATCGTGTGATTGGACCAAAAGCATTTTTCGTCTGCTATGTTATTTTTTCCCTTCCCTTAAGTATTGATTTAATTTTTTAGTCTCAGTTAGGATGTTTTTTCGGTATACATCCGTATGTCTTTATGTTACTGTTACAGTTGTTGAATTATCTTATAGCTAAATGAAATGTAGGCACCTGGTAGACTGATTCTTCTAAATTTTGATATATACTTGAGGATAGAAAGCAGTACTCTTTCATTTTTGGCGTGTATTGTTCGGGTTTACAAGTCAATTTTCTGATCTCAAAAACTCAACAGAGACAACCAGAGATTCATCTTTTTGCTGCTCGCTTCAGAGAGCAGAGTGGGGATATACCAAGTGCTAGAGCTTCTTACCAACGTGTACATGCTGAAATTGCACCTGGTCTTCTTGAAGCAATTATCAAGCATGCAGACATGGAACATCGACTGGTTAGTGGGATTTACAAGTCATTATGAAGTTTAAATTTTGATATGCTTGTATCATCGTTTGAATTGATTGCCTTTTTAATATTGCAGGGAAACCATGAAGATGCTTTCTCTTTATATGAGCAGGCCATAGCCATTGAGAAAGGAAAAGAACATTCACTGACCTTACCAATGTTGTATGCACAATATGCTCGATTTCTCCACTTGGTAAGTTTTGCACATGTTTTTATGCATAATTGTTATGCTAGAATCTTGTGGCTGATGATTTTGAAAATCTCTGGAATCTGAATTAGTTACTTACACTTCTAAAAAGTTTAATGTAGGACTATCTTACTAGTGTACTTTGGTAATACTCAAGAATTTGATTGTTCCTGGATACGCTTGTACAACCTAGTTTGCTTGCATCTGTTTACGCTTCTACTAAATCAATGAGATGCTAACTCAAAAAGAAATAGTATCCTGCTTCTAGTGATGGATTATGTTGTATATTGGATTTCTTTTTCTAGAAATTGCTTGGTCTCTTGATTTTGGTAGTTTCCCCTCTGTAATTGTTGTGGGCAAGAAAATGCCTAGTTCAAGGTAGACATGGTATTGAGCAGTCTTGCAATGATTCTGTTTTACATTTGTAATTGATGTCTCTTTAAAATATCAGTTGTTAATCAGCACTACCTTTAAGAGTTTTATTATGTGTGTTTCCAGGTTTCTGGTAATGCTGAAAAGGCTAGAGACATTCTAGTTGAAGCTCTTGAAAACGTTCCACTATCAAAACCTCTTCTTGAGGTCTGCTTCCTTCCTTCTATCTCTGTGTTGTTTAATTTTTTCTGTGTGATTAAACAATTACAATCTTATCTCAAATCTATTTTTAATGTGATTTCTTGGAGCTAATAGTGAGCCTTTTGTGTACGAAGCAGGCCATTATACATTTTGAGACAATTCAGTCACTTCCTAAGAGAATTGATTATTTAGACTCATTGGTTGAGAAATTCATTGTGCCCAACTTTGATAGCCTGAATGCTGCAAGTGCTGCTGAAAGAGAAGAGCTCTCTTGCATTTTCTTGGAGGTTAGCCTATTCCTTTTCTTTTATTTCTATCTATTTTTTGTTCCCTTATGAACTTGTATTTATATGGAGCTGGTATCCATATTCCAGATTGATTTTTGCCTGATCTGTACATTCTACGTTATATATGTTATTGTGACATAGTAAAAACGTGATTCCTCTCATGAGGTGGAATTTAAATGTGGGTAAAGGTGACGGCTCCCTTTTAAGGTATATGTAATATTATGAAGTGGAATTTAGTCTTTAAAAGCTGAGTTATTGATCAGATTGCTCATTTTTAAGCATATGGTCACAGTTCTTGGGGCATTTTGGAGACTTACAAAGCATCAAGAAGGCTGAAGATCGTCATGCTAAGATCTTCGTACCTCACAGGAGCAAGTCAGAGTTTAAAAAACGTCATGCAGAGGATTACCTCAGTTCAGATAAGGCAAAGCTGGCCAAGTCTTACTCTGATGCTCATTCACCAGGCCAGTCCATGACTGGTGCATATCCAAATGCCCAAAACCAGTGGGCAGCCAGTTACAATGTGCAGCCTCAAACATGGCCACCTGCGACACAAACACAGGCGCAACATTGGGCTCCTGGATACGGCCAGCAGGTTTATTGCTTTTCCTTAGTCACTTGAAGATCTTCAACTGTATTCTGTTACAGGAATAGTTGGATTCTCATATTTAATATTGCATGAAACGAAGATATGAAATTCAGTAGTATGAGACGCTTTTTAATCTTTTATTCTACAAATTGATTATTTGTTTTTGTTGTACTAGGCTCAATATGGTGCTTATACTGGTTATGGAAGCAGCTATACGACTCCGCTAGTTCCCACATCTTCTGCACAAACTGCTGCCTATGGTGCTTATCCTCCTACATACCCTACTGCACAGGTACGGAATGTTCTGTAAAATGTCCTCCAAAATTTTTATTAGCTAGCTTTCCCTGATCGTATTTCCCTGTGAGACGTTTCATTCATTTTCTGTGAACGCATTGGAATTGTTTAACTACATTCATTTTGCTTGATTGTGTAATTTGGTAGCTGATGGCTTATTTATGATATCAGCAGGCCTTCCCGCAACAAAGTTATGCACAACCAGCTGCTGTGGCAACATTAACTCCTGCACAGCAGCCAGCTTCCGTTCCACAGCCTTATTATGGGAATTACTACTGAACTAACGGGGCTTCTGTGCGCTCTTTCTTTTATGTTTCTTCTTTTCTTATTTCGCTTCTCTTTCTCCGTGTCATGTATACTCAGAACCTACATAGGTTCTTTTTGTTTTCGATACATGGGGGTGTAGTGGTAGCTGTGTAGGGACGAGGATGGAAACAATAGAAGGCATGGGGGTTTAGATGGTTTACTTTTACATCTTTGAGTTCTAGGTATTTGTGCGTAAACTGCATCTCAAGGTGTAACTTCTGATAACACTCGATATTTTGTGCTGATAAAATGTTAGTAAGTGAACTATCTGATTTTGATTTTATTGTTCGAATTCGACACACAAAAAGTTCAAAGGAAGTGTTGTCAAATTATTAATCATCGGAGTTTGATTTCTTAAACTTGTCACCAAACATTTTGTATAGGAAAAATATCAGTTGTATTTCTTTTTTATTGTTTTTCTTCCGGCAGCGGAAGACCTGTCCAGGCCACAAGCCGCCAGATCAGGACTTGGGACACTTTCGAATGATTCAGTTACTTACCCGATTTATTCCTATTGTTTGGTATCTTAGTAGCAAAATCTGATTCCCTGTTAGTACGTGTATCTATGGACTCTGATGCTCATGACATTGGCCCGCTAGAATTTTAGTTGGTTGGACTGTGGAATCATGTACTAACATTTGGCCTGCAGTCAGGTATATCACCCACTTCTCCATACATGACCTGCAAAAACCATTTCCTAGGGTCAGTAATTATTTGCAAACGCTGTCGATCATTTATCGTTCTGACAAATTTTTATTATATTGCATGAAAGAGCGCTAGGTAACACCTATTGTCTATGAAACATGCATAAGCTTATCTGATTGAAACTTTTATTTAAGTAAGTGTATCCAAGACTTGCTTAAGGATCAGCAGAAGGCAAAATTTGGATAACAATTTGATTATCTTCACGAGAATAGGATCCACATTTATAATTTTTGCTGAGATGTAATAAATTATTTGACAGCCGACTGCTGTGCAGTGAGGGGTAATAACAAATGAGAAACAAAATTCTCATATTTTTGTTAACCTGATAAATTCTTGTCTTTGCTGTGTAGTGAGTATTTAAATATATTTATGCGGTCGTATTCTAAGATGTCCCAACATGAAATTGAAAGCAAAGAAATTACAAGTCAAGTCAACAAAAGAAAATGGTTGAGGAAAGAAAAAGAGCTTTATGTTTTCTAGTTATCAAAGCTCACCCCAGATGATGCATAAAACGGCATAAATATAATCTGCAGAACCCAATTATACATTCAACTGGTGCTGGTCTATATTAATTCTTTGTAACATAGATATTAGTTCAAAACCAATGAAATAAATCCCACTATTTAGTATAAAAATGATCAAAGTGATTCAGTTCTTTTATTTAGGTAAGGCAATTATGTTTTCAAAGTAAAACGAAGCAACTCACTTGAACATAAAATGAGGGAAAGAAAACGAGAGAATGACAGAAAGAAGAAAAAAAAAGAAAAAGAGATTAGAAAAAAAGAAAAATAGATTAAAAGGAGAAAAAGAAAAAGACAAAAGAAGAAATTAAAATTACAAGTAATTAAGGACAACAAGTGTAATTGACTTTTTAATTTAATAAACTACGTTTTAAAAAGAAATTTAAAATTTTATTTATTAAATTAATTGGGTTAAAATCTCTAAATTATAAGGTATAATTGTTAAAAACTCACAAACTACAGATTTTTGAACAATTATATTATCAACTTCAAAATTATCCAAAATAATTTTGAAGAAGCTCATTCGTACTTAAACCAAATACGGCTTAAGATACTTAATACTTTCTAACAATTTTTATACTTAGAAAGGACCACACGACCTCTCTGTCAATCTTTACCTTGCATTCTTTATAAACTTAAAATAGACCATTATTTAATTTTAATAAACGGGATGGAAGATATGAAATAGTTTACATATTTATTTTTAATTTTTGAAAATTTACTTAATTTTATAACAATGATTAAAAATATAAATTATATTTGTTTTAATTTAGGATTAATTACAAAAAATCCCAAACTTTGCTCAGTTTTTCAATTATAGCCCGAACTTTAAAAAATGACAATAGAATGCTCAAATTTTTATTTATTTTTAATTCTACCCTAAACTTCAAAAAATGACAATAAAATACTCAAATATTTTTTATTTTTTTTAATTTTAGCCCAACATTAGTATCTCTACTAAATTTGCTGACGTGGTTTACCACATGTTCTAGAAATGTGGTTTAATCACATAATTAAACATTGTTGTTTAAAAATGACTTAAATCAGATTACGCAGCCTCGACAACCTCACGTTTCGATTTCAATTTTTTACTTCTATTGGCAGTTATATGAACAACCACATATAGATAAACAAACAGCCACGTAATATATATATATATATATATATATATATATATAAAACTTTAGTCACTTTTTTTTTCTCTAATATAAAAGGAGAAAGTTGGCTGGTGAGAGTTATCTTTTAAAAGATAACAAAAACATTAGAATCCAAAATAAGTTTTGATTCTCTTTTTCTCTCTCTGCAATTTTGCTAAATTTGGAGAAAAATTTTCTTC
>JAOSBP010000009.1:10322632-10346497 GCA_027563825.1 Erythroxylum mucronatum
TACCAAAAAGACGAAAAAGGATTAAAAAGAGGAAAAATATCACAAGAAATTCGAAAACTCCAGTCTGGCCGAAATTCAAAGACTAGACGTGGGCGCACCTAAGGTCATAACCCAAATCTGCAGATTTCCAGATTTTGTTTCCAATTAGAATGCAATCGCCAAGATCTTCTAGACTTCTTTTCAAGACATCTTCCACCGAAATTAAAAGAGTACTTAATCTGGACAATATCCAATCAAGATTATGAAGAGATTCACATCAAACAGGACATTTGAGTTGTTGCCGCACTTTTATAAATACATGTATTAGGTTTAGAAAAAAAAAGGGTGAGAGATTAGAATAGGTTTTAGAATAGGTTTAGTTTAGGTTATTGTCTTTTCCTTTCCTTGTTGCCGCACTCTTCTTTTGCTTTTCATTCCCGTAGCTCACTGTTTTCTTTATTTTCCTTGTCCCATCGCATGCTCTTCTTTGGTTGGCTGCCACATCGTGTTTTCCTATTTCTCTACTTTATTAAACAACACAATCGTATTCTCTGTTTTTGCCCAATAGTTACCGCAGTTGATTTTCTTTTTCCTTGAACAACATCTTCAACGTGTCTTTTCCTGGCTGACGCAATTTATTTCTTCCTGGACCCACGTATTGGTTTAATCTGGTTCTTCGTTATTCAGCATCTTTCATTCTTCTTGCCGCAAATTGCTTTTCTTCTTTATTTTCAATTTCTCCAATAGCTTTATCATCGCACATCATATCATCCTATGCTGCCGCAATCATCATTGACGCACCTGTTCTTCATTGCCACGTCCTCGTGTTCTTCATTCCTCCAACAGCCCAACATCGCATATTCTCATTCCCTTCATTCCAGATTGCCGCACGTTTCTTCATTATTTCCAATAGCATCATCGCATAACGTACTTCTCCAGTAGCTGTCGCATGTTTCTTTAATTATTTTCATGGTTTAATTTCTTTTACAATTCCAAATAGTTCATGCCTAGATTTAGGTGCTTCTGGTTAATTTAATTTACTGTTTTCTTGTTTTCAATTTCTGCATAATTTCAATTAGGTATTTTTATTAGTTTCAATAAAGACTAGTTATGGAGTTTGTTTATTTTATTGTTTCTTTTGATTTTAATTTAATTATGCTTAATTAATTTTCGTGTCGACTTAATTATTTCAATTTGCAATTTCCTTTTATTTTTATTTTTATCGCTGTGACAAAACCCCCCTTTCTATTTTCGTTTGAACTAGCTAATCTTTACCGTTAGAGATTCCTCGTGGGAACGATATCCGCTTACCGCTACTACATTAATTTGTTTTAACGGAAGTGAAATCTTTTATATTTGGTTACAGGCGACAGCATCACCAATCATGTATATTTTGCATATGTGCAAGGAAGACCAATAAGTGGTAAAGTATTATGACTGTAAACTTCACTTGTTATTTAATGCATCATATTATCTTATTTTAATTATTAGATACTTGATTTTAATTTTAAAATATAGTTTCAAGTTGTAACATATTTTTAATTTAAAATCTCTTCTTTATTGTTATTATTTATGAAGAATTTTGTTGATTACTAATTAAGAGTGATTTATTATTTTTCTAATTTTATGAATACCATATTGTATTTGATTAATTTTAGTATGATAAGATATCAATACCATTCAATATAATTTTTTAAATTATAAAATATTTATAAAGAATGATGTTTTAAACAAGTATTCCTAAATTAGTTGACTAATGGATTACATCAGTATCGCTGTACGTACAAATCTCAAAGAAGCAACGAAGAAACCCTATTCCAAATGCTTAATAACATTTATTTTTGTTATATATTATTTGAGATGCTCTGTCTTTCACTGCAATGTACCTCTACACTTGTAATCCAAATTGAACAAGCTAGTAACCGCTTGTATAGAGAGAAGTACAAAGTGTATTTTATGTTATATCTTACGTAAAACAAAGTTGCTGGTATATATACATTAAAACAAAGCGCTATCAGCGACACTGTCAACTCTACACTATTAACTGTCAACGAATACAACTACTCAACGAATTAACTCTACAGCTACTCTATGACTATGACTACACTCCCCCCTCAAGTTGGAGAGGGAGAAGAAACTAATCCCAACTTGACACGAATACTGTTGAACTGAGGAGTTGCTAAGGAGTTGGTAAAAACATTAGCAAGCTGCTCACATGTGAAAACATAACGTGGATGAATAAACCCTTCCTTAAACTTATTCCTCATAATATGGCAATCAATCTCTAGGTGTTTAGTGCGCTTATGAAATATAAGATTAGCAGTGATGTGAAGAGTGGATTGATTATCACACCAGATATCAATCGGAAGTGGAATCTGCACTCTGAAATCCTGGAGTAAATATGCAAGCCATTAAAGCTCACAAACAGCAGTGCCCATACTCCTATACTCTGCCTCACAACTAGAACGAGAAACAATATTCTATTTTTTACTCTTCCAACTGATCAATGAACTTCCCAAGAAAACACAATACCCACTCACAGATTTGCGAGAAATTGGACAAGAAGCCCAATCACTGTCATAATAACATGGCAAGTGCAAACTACTCTTACTGTTATAAAACAAGCTCTTCTCTTTAGTTCCAGCAAGACAACGTAATATATGCATAACCCATCCCAGTGAGCTTTCGTAGGAGAAGCTACAAACTGACTAAGTTACTGAACACTGAAAGTAATGCTAGGTCGTATGAGATTGAGATTGAGTAACCTCCCAACCACTCGCCTGTACCTATCCACATCCGGGAGTAGCTCACTATGCTCATCAAATTTATGATTTCTAGGCAGTGGAGTGGCAGTAATATGAGAGTCAACAAGGCCACAGTCAGCAAGGATATCCTGAAGATATTTCTTATGAGAAAGGAAAGTACCTGCAGGAGATCGAATGACCTCAACACCAAGGAAATACTTGACATTCCTCAGATCCTTGATGGTGAAGATGGAGTGAAGAAATGTCTTCACAGCAATAATATCTTCCTCACAAGACCCCCCAATTAGAACATCATCAACATATACTAAGAGAGCAAGAAAGCCACGTTTGTTTGTTAAAGTAAACAAACAATGATCATGAATTGACTGAGAAAAACCATAGGTCAAAAGTTGTGTTGTAAACTCAGAATCCCACTCCCTAGAAGCTTGTTTTAACCCATGCAAGGATTTCTTTAATCTACATACTGCACCCTGTCCAACTTTAGTGTAACGCTCGGATGGAATCAAGTAAACTTCCTCCTTCAAATATCCATGCAAAAAGACATTATTGATTTCTAATTGATGAACAAATCAATACTGCAAAGTTGCAAGAGCAAGAAAAGTCCTCACGGTGACTAACTTAGCAACAGGAGAAAAACTATCAAAGAAATCTACACCTACTGTTTGATTATACCCTTTCGCCACTAATCTAGCCTTATATCTCTCCACATTCCCATTAGAATCAAACTTCACCTTGAAAATCCATTTTGATCCTATAGCCTTCTTTCCCTTTGGTAGCTTGGTGAGCTCCCATTTCTGATTTTCTTCAAGAGCTAACAGCTCCTTGTTCATAGCCTCCACCCATTCTTCATATTGTACAGCTTATTGATAAGACTTAGGTTCCATAATTTTTCCAATATTAGCCATAAAAGCTGTAAAAGTAGGAGAAACCGTATAGCCTTCATCAGGAGCTGGTAAATATTGCTACAAGTCATATAATCTTGCATCCATACTGGGGGCCTACGTTGTCTTCAACTCTGTCTGAGTTGTGGTGCAAGTACAATATTATCATGCAGATCCTCAACTACTTCCTCTGAGGCATGTGGTCCATGATCTAGACCAACATCATCTACCAACTCCACCCCAGCCTCCTTTACACCAGAAACACTTCCAACAAAATTACCAACCCTAAGTCAGTATAAGCAACACCATTCAAATTCCAAACTAGATTGGAAATGTCAAATCTCTGGTCTTTCTCAGCAGTAAAAGGAAAGACAATCTCATAAAAAACAACATCCCTTGAACTAAACACCTTACGAGATTCTAAGTCATATACCTTGTAAGCCTTCTGTCCCACTGCATAGCCCACCATGACACATTTAGTAGCCCCTTGCGTCTAGTTTTCCCTTGTTTGGAGCTGTGTTAGTAGCATAACACAAACAACCAAAAACCTTCAACCTGGCATAATCTGGGACTGTGTGATATAGTATCTCAAAAGGAGATTTCCAATCAAGAACAACAGTAGGAAGTCGGTTTATAATATATGCTGCAGTTAAAATGGCCTCTCCCCAAAATCTGTTAGGCATCTTGGCTTGAAACAGCAATGCTCGTGCCATTTGTACCAAATGCTTATGCTTCCGCTCCACTACTCCATTTTGCTGCGGAGTATAGGGACATGTACGTTGGTGCAGGATGCCCTTGTCAATGAAAAAACTACTACAAGCATCATTAACAAACTCTGTCCCATTTTTCGACCTTACTTTCTTGACTGTAACATCAAATTGGTTTTCTACCATATTGACAAAGCCTTACAATGCCTCAAGTACTTGAGATTTATATTTCGGCAAAACAGTCCAAGTTGTCCTGCTAAAATCATCAACAATAGTTAAAATATAACGACAAGAATCAAGACTTGCCTGTTTATACGGACCCCAGACATCAACATGTAAAAGCTCCATCACTTGTGTTGCATGAACAGAAGCGCCAACTGGAGAAGGAAGCCTCTGTTGCTTCGATAAATGGCATATGTCACATGGAGCAACCAACTCATTTGTACCAATACACGTAATATGTTTCAATACTGTGAATGAAGCATGGCCAAGTCTCGAATGCCAAATTGTAGCATCTTTATTCAGTAAGGAGTGGGAAATACAAGAATTGGAAAGTACATTTTTGGAGTAAAGAGTACTATCAATCCTGTTGACTGGTATGGTGTCTATACGGCTTTCACATAGCCATTTATTATAGAGGAATCAAAAGACTTTGGGATAAGTATATACAAGGTTCCTACCACTTCTCCCATAGCAATGATGCTGCTACTCTTCAGGTCCTGTATTAGACAGTGGGAAGGAAAGAAAGTTAGGAAAGCAACAGCATTTTTGGCCAGTTTATTTCGGATAAAAAGTTGAACTTGAAGGAGGGTAGATATAGAACATTTTCAAGAGTGAGGCTTGGGTGTAATACCACATGGCTGACATGACTAACCGTGGTGGTACGATAATCAGGTAATTGAATAGGCACATGATTCTCAAGTTTTCTTCTGTGTCTCATAAGATCAGTATCATAGCACATGTGATTCGACGCCCTAGTGTCTATTATCCAAACATTTCTACCAGATAAAGGCAAATCATGTAATGTTGTGCATTTAGAAACAGCATTACCTGCAAAGGCAAAGTTTGTAAACTCTCCTCCTGTTCCGTTAGAAGCTGGCATCTTCCTTTGCACAAGCTTAGCCAGATCTTGCTACAAGTCTTGCATCTGCATCACCAAGCTTCCAAGATCTCTGCTTTCAGAAGAAGTTGGAGCTTCCAAGATCTCTGCTTCCATAGATGCTTGGCACTGGGAGAATATACAAAACTATCACCTAGATGTTTAGAGATTGAATTTCGAAGCCAGGATTTGATCATCGAATCCACTCTCTTCCACTTCCTGTACTGGACAGAATTCGCAGGTGGCATCAACGTTCTGCCTATGAAATACAGCTTATCTTTTGCCTCAAGAGAAGTTCGAATAGCTGTACTCCAGCTAAAATAGTTAGAACCGGTCAATGGCATTGTCACAAGCGCCATACCTGGGTGATCGGAAGCATGCAAGAAATACGGATCATCGTCTCTATTTGCCATTATTGAGCTTTCAAGATCTTGGCCTTTTGAAAAACCGTCTAGCTTTGATACCATGAACAGCTCTGATACCATGAACAAGCTAGTAACCGCTTGTAGAGAGAGAAGTAAAAAATGTATTTTCTGTTATATCTTACGTAAAACAAAGTTTCTGGTATATATACATTAAAACAGAGCGCTATCAGCGACACTATCAACTCTACACTATTAACTGTCGACAAATACAACTACTCAGCGAATTAACTATACAGCTACTCTATGACTATGACTAAACAAATGCTTAATGGATGAGCTCTCTTTTTCTCCGCAACAATTTCAGTAGACATCCGTTTAGAAGTTGCAAGTTAAGCAGCAGAAGCCAAAGCTACTTCGTCAAAATGAGGGGAAATGGCGTCTGAACCATCGCCCACTTCTTGTTCATCTTCGTCATCCTCTATATCCCAGAGGAAACTAGCATATGCTGCATGGATATGACTGCAAAACACAGAGATTCGATACTCATCAAGCTTCAGTACAGGTCATTAAGACGTGCAATTTTGTGTATAATGGATCACTCACCTGTCTTCCGGGGAAGCTTGAACTGCCCGTTCGAAGTAGCTCGCAGCCCTATCTTGGTCATGATGTAGCTCCCATACTAACTGAGCATATAACGCTAGAATTTCACCATCTTTAGGATCTGCTAGAATGGCCCGAGAGTAATATTCCTCTGCCCCTCTGAGGTCTTGCTTTGTCTGCAAAATAAGATTAAAGTTTTCTGCATCATTTCCAAAACAGGTAACTGAAGATATGTGACTGCAACTATGCTCACCTGATACAAATATTTTGCATAATTCCTCAAGAACAAGGGGTTGCCAGGATTTTCCTGAACCATTCTCTTATAGTACTCCTCAGTGCCACCCATATCTCCATCTCCACCTCCTGAATTAAATTCACGGCCGCCACCTCTGCCGCTACTACCTCCACTGCTATTGCCACCATTACCATTATTTCTACCGCCTTCAATTCCAAGTCCTCTTGCAAGATACATCTCTTCACAGATTAAACCACTTTCTCCTCGAAAATCCACATTCCAAGTCTTATCTGCAACTATTATCTCCTCAGTTAATACCATATTCTCCATATGGTTAGTTGAACATAAATGTCCACCAGCCAAGGCTTCATCTTCTTCTAGATGCTCTTCCTCTTCCTGGTCTTCAATATCTGTTTCTTTTTCGTCGTCATCTTCTTCATAAGGACCTTTAGGATTGTGAGAAGAAAAAGAAGGTATTGTATCCAAGATAGCAAACTTATTCGGTCTATAACTTGAAAACTTCTTAGATTGGCTTGAACTGCAGAATTCTGGATTGTGGTTGCAAGAAGCATAGGCTAGTCCTTCCAGGTTTCCCTCCGACTGCGCACGACGAAAGCCTTTACGAGAATGGTCGGAGAATTCCGCAAAGGAAGGAGATATGGGAGAGGAGTTGGAAGAAACTGGGGTGGTGAGATTGAGAGATCCAGTTTGATGATGTGGAAGCTTGTTGAGGCTTGTATGATGGAGGGTTTGATGCTTGAGATTGTTGTAGTGGGTCTCATGGTGGTAATTAACATTATTGTTAGGACTCTCTGCGAAAGATGAGAGTAAAGATCCAAGAACTGGTGTTGAAGAGCTCCTTAGCAGCATGGCTTCTAGCTCTTGTGGCTGGTATATAGATCTGCTCCTGAAATTAATGCATAAAAGAGAATTGATGAAGGAAGAAGGCCTTTGAAGTTTGAACTTGTTCGATTAATTCAAGCTATGTTTCTTTTCACGAAAGATAAGATAAGATAAGGTGTTTGAGGCTGAGGCTGCGAGCCAGAGCCTGGGGCCTAAAGTGTGGTGCCACTAATGCTGAAGCCAAAGCCTGGGGCCTAAAGTTTGCTGCTGCTGCTGCTACTAATGCAGATGAAACAGAAAAAATGATTGTGTTGATACTTCCCAGGCTCTGCAACTTGAGTTTGATAAACCAATTGTGATTTATAAAGTTGAAGTTGTGCCGTTAATTAGGTGGTTAGCTTATGCACAGACAACGGAATACTCTCCATTCTTTTAATTCCAATAATCGAAGGAATCTATCCATGGTACAGTAGTTGTAAAAAGGAAAAGAAGCGTACCGTTTTGCGCTTAAAGAGGACTGCGAATTTCTCTACCAAAGAGAATAAACTTGTTCCAATTGGAATATACGCAAACAAATGATATGGAGCGCCTCCTTTTTATAATAGAAGCGTTTGACGTTGAATTGTCAGAATTTCAATTCAGTCTTTATTTATTAAATTGAGGTCTGAATTAAGGATAGTGGAGAAATCAAAATATCATTTTTGTTCTCTAGTTCAATGGGGAGGCTTAGAGCATTGCCTCAGGATCGGGCAATCCTGTTTCTTACTTTTCTTTCCGTGTTTAAAACGTGCTTTGCTACTCTTGCGGCTTGTAACTAGTTCCAATTCGGGATATTTTCATCGTTCACCTGGCTAATACGTTCAAGGTACGATTCGAAATACGGCTCATGCGTCATCAATGATTTAACTCGGCAATTTTACAGCTGTTTCTCGTCCTAAAGTGTTTTCCTTTTGTATTTAGTAAATTGAGTAGATAAAACACCTGGGTTGCAGGTTAATACACGGCCCTCCCTCTCTCCTGTTTCAACTCGTCCTATCTCTCCACCTTGCTTGTGTTCTGTTTTTTACACGACAAAAACACATGAAATTATTACTCAGTCCAAAATTTTGCAATAAAGTGAAATTTGGGGGATCTGATAGTACTCAATCTTACTCCTACACAATAGAAAATCTGTTTTCGATAGACTCACATGCAAATGAGACAATATAAGAGTGACGTAGATTTAAAAAAAAATAGGTAAAATTAGCACTATTAAGAAAATAAAATTACAATAATAACATCAATAAATAAAAATAATAATAATATAACAAAATATATAGATGTATATATATAAAATAATGAAAATAAGACTAATAATAATAATACAAAAAATACTAATAAAAATAGAAATAAAAACTAATAGAAAAGACAATAAATAATTAAATAGTAATAAAATAAAACGAATATTACAAGCATTTAGAAAAATATAAAATTTTAACTTTTGTTATACCAAACGTTTGTCAAATGTTGAGATGTAATAGTTGTAACCAATTGCAATTCGGGATATCTTCATCGTTCACGTGGCTAATACGCTTACCGTACGATTTGCTTTTATTAAATTTAGGTTTGACAAATCAAAATCGGTTGCGGTGAATCTAAAACAGAAAACATGCAACTGCTTCTCTTCAACCGATGCTTAGAACTTCCCCAATACATTATTGTTCTTTCTTTTTGTTGGTCTAAAAGAATTTGTTCTTTATAGTTGTTAGAATATCATTGTCTGAAAGGAGAGAGAGGGGAATGTCTGTGCGAGTAAACAATGTCTGAATGCAAATGTTTCCACTGGGGCAGAGTCTCAGATATGTCCCCGACTAAACCTGACACCTTTTCTCTCCCTGCTTCTCTTCCCGATTGGCCTCCGGGTAATCGCCAAGTTTGCTTTTTTTCAAAATTTCATTGCTGCATTTCATTTTTCAGTGGTCATTCTCGGAATCGTGTTGGATGGGTCTTCATGTATTTATCTTTGATTGATATTCGTCAGTTGGATTCTGCCCTCTGGATGTGAATATGAATCATGGGTCAATGTTAGTTTCTTCTCTATGGCTCTTTCCCGGTTTCGAGTGAACCACAATGTTGAGGCTTTTGATCAATCTTTATGATGCCAATGTCTCGTTTCTTTCCTGCTTTAGTTAATGATTTTATGCAAGTTCAGTGAGATTTTTTCTTCTTTTCATGTTTTTGTTAAATTGGAGTCGGTTCTTTTTTAATCTGTTTAGACACCTGTTACTTGCCTTTTCTATAGCAGATCATGAAAGTTCGCGTACAATCCTTAAGGTCCTAAACTTCAAAATAAAGTGCAAATCTTTAGCGAGCTTAACTTGTACTGTTCTCTAGCTAAGGAGACCTTTTGTGAATGAGTTGTCTGTGACATAAGATCGAACTCTATTTTGATTAAAGAATTACGAATGTATTCACTGCGACCATTGGAATCTGAAGCGGTGGACTTTGCTGTTTTAACTGATTTCAGTTTTATTGTTTTTTTTTTCACATAGTGCTTCCTGAATGAATAGGCTGAATGAGTAAAAAATTGTATAGTTCAGTATAGCTCTACCCGATTGCTCTCTGTTTCTTTTTTCTGACCATTCATATAAAGAAGGGTGTGCTTTTTGGAGCTTAGAACCATACAGTCTCCTTTTTGCATTCTGTATCTTCTTTAATCCTTCCTTCATTCTGATAATGTTTTCCTGATAATATGATGATAGATATTCTTCTATAGGGTGTGCTTATTTGGTGGGTATGAAAAAAAGGGGAATGGGTATGGAATGAAAGATTGAGTTTAAAAGATCCTCTTAAACTCAATCTTTCATGTTTTTGAGCGGGCACATTACATGTTTTTTCTGTCCCATTCATAATCATTTCAATCAACTGTTAGTCTATCTTTTAAAAGATCCTGTCTATCTTTTAATCAACTATTAGTCTATCTTTTAATCAACTGTTAGTCTATCTTTTAAAAGATCCTGTCAAATTTGAGCGGGCACATTACATGTTTTTTCTGTCCCATTCATAATCATTTCAATGTTTTGGTTGAATTTCTTAGAATTTGAATATCATATCTAACCTAACGCATAATAGCTTAATTTCCCATTTTGTGTTGACCTCCTCTTAGAATGTCAAGGTTACTATTGCAGGTCCCTTACCCTCTTTTTAGTTAGTCATGTTGAACCTGCTTCCATTTTTCTTTCATTTCCTTGTCTTCACATGTTTGCGACAATTATTCAGTACTAATCCTTTTGCCTACTCGTTTTCACATTTCTCTTAAAAGGAAGTTTTGTCAACTCTTGTTTTTATCGCTACGCGGTAACTAATCTTTGGCAATTCTTTTGGTGACATTAAAGTGTTAAAAAAAAATTTCTTGGTCATTTGTAAGAATATGCATTATAAAGACCTTGGTTTTGTTTTTGCTTATGTATTAACATAATATTTTCTAACTTTCAAAAGAAAAACATAGTATTTCTGAACTGAAATATTTTCTAAACTGAACATAAATTTTGCTTATACTTCAAATTTTCTAGATACTATTCAGTTACTTTATAATTAGTTTACAAACCTCTCATATCATTTTTGACAAAAGGGTGTATGGTTCTATTTTTTCTTCTTCTATGTGAAATCTTTCTTATATACAAATCTGATTAATATATGTTGTCCATAGGGCTAGGATTTGCTTCAGGAAGAATACATCTAGGGGAAATTGAAGTTCTTAGAATTTCCCAGTTTGAATTCATTTGGAGCTCAGATCTTTTGGATGATAAGAAAAAGGGTGTTTCATTCTATAAGCCCCTGGGAGAGCCCGATGGATTTCATATTCTTGGTCACTATTGCCATTCTAACAATCAACCTTTAAGAGGGTTTCTTCTTTTGGCCAGGGAGGTAGCGTCTTGTGAGTCAAAAGCTTCTAATCCTTCCCCTAGTGTTACCTCACCAGCTCTCCAAAGACCACTCGATTATACTTTAGTTTGGAGTTCAGAAGATGGAAGCCATAGAAACTCTGAAGGTGGATTCTTCTGGCTTCCTCAGCCTCCTGAAGGTTATAAGTCTGTTGGATTTTTAGTTACCACAAGACCAGAGAGGCCTGATTTGGATGAAGTAAGATGCATTCGAGCAGATCTGACAGATGAATGCCAAGCTTATCGCCTCATGCTTCATGCTTATTCTAGATTTTCTAACTTTCCATTTCAAGTTTGGAGCATAAGACCTAGTCACCGTGGCATGCTAGGAAGAGGTGTTTCAGTGGGATCATTTTTCTGTTCTAGCTACTGGACAGCAGAAGAGCCACTTAATATTGCGTGCTTGAGAAATTTTGATTCTGAGCTTCATGCCATGCCAAACCTTGAACAGATCCATTCACTTATCAGCCACTATGGTCCTACAGTTTTCTTCCATCCTGATGAAACCTACTTACCATCTTCAGTTTCGTGGTTTTTTAAAAATGGAGCACTCTTGTATAAAGCGGAGGATTTGATTGGGCTGCCAATTGATGCTAATGGCTCTAATTTGCCAGGTGGTGGGAGAAATGATGGAGAGTTTTGGATTGACTTGCCTAGTGATGAACGAAGAGACACTGTGAAGTGTGGGAACTTGGAAAGTGCAAAACTTTACGCTCATGTCAAGCCTGCTTTTGGTGGAACTTTCACCGACATTGCAATGTGGGTTTTCTGTCCCTTCAATGGACCCGCTACATTCAAAGCTGGTCCTGTGAATATTTCTCTTGGTAAAATAGGGCAGCATGTAGGTGACTGGGAACACTTTACTCTCCGAATATGCAACTTTACTGGAGAGCTGTGGAGTATATACTTCTCTCAGCACAGTGGTGGTCAGTGGGTTGAAGCTTATGATCTAGAGTACATAGAGGGTAACAAGGCTATTGTATATTCGTCAAAAAATGGACATGCAAGTTATCCTCACCCTGGAACCTACCTTCAGGGCCCCTCAAAACTTGGAATTGGAATTAGGAATGATGCATGCCGTAGTAATTTATACGTGAATTCAAGCACAAGTTATGAAATTGTCGCAGCAGAATATCTTGGAGCTGACATCGAGCCTGGTTGGTTGCTGTTTATGAGAGAGTGGGGTCCTACAATTGTATACAGCTCAAGAACTGAGCTTGACAAGATAATTAAAGGCTTACCTTTGATGCTTAGGTATTCAGTGGACAACATATTCAAAAAGTTTCCATTGGAACTGTATGGGGAGGAAGGCCCTACGGGACCAAAAGAGAAGAACAATTGGATGGGAGATGAAAGAGGCTAGGCTCATTGCCCCCAAGAGATATCTTGTTGTTTAATGCTTCATGTTACACGGATAGAAAGTCATTGGATTTCTAGGCCTCTTCATTCATGTATTCATATACTCATTCTTGTGTAGATATGTGTTGTTTAGTGAATCAAAGTATTAGGCTCCATCCCCTCCCATAAAGATTGAACCAAACCAAGGACAGGTATGGAATCTTAAGCCATTGCTGCAGTTCTATAGTTAGTTGCAGAGGCTGTGCAATTGATTATTCATTCATTCTTGACATATTGCTGACATTGAGCTAGTTGTAAGATAGCCTCGAAGGCAAGAGAAATGTGTACTATCCTTCTGTCTAGTAATTCCAGATCCTTATTACAAGGATGGTTTGATACATTTCCTTTGCCTAATTTAGCAGAAGCAGCACGTCATCAACCTGCATTGTTCCCATTCTTCTCTTATTGTGCATCAAAAGTATTCTACCCAAAATTGGTTTATGCATAGACAGGTAGACAGGTATTGAACAAGAGGAGGCCTTGTACGCCTGCCGTATCCAATTTGGTTAAATTCTAACGCAAAAATCTGTTCATATTCAGTCTAATGCAGAAGATGAGCTCCATTTTTAAGGCTAAATTATGTTCGTCTAAAAATTTCAAACACAAACGATTCCATATTCTTTAAAATATTATGATAATTATATTAAATAACTCGAAAATATTAAATCAGATTTATTTTTCATTATGCGAAAAGTTCTTAGGTATACAAATTCAGAGGAAAGTAATAAAGGAATTGAAAATAAGTGCTGGCTATAGATTAATGGACTTTAAGATATATCGCAAGCGCACTCGCTCATACACATATTTATATATGAAAATCATTGAGTTATGTTAGGCCAATTATTTTATATAGTCCATACTTAGATCTAAGATTTTCAATTTTATCTTACTTAAATTCATAACTTTTTATTTTTCGAGTTTGATTGATTTCAAACTATTCTTTTCTAAAAAAAATTATATGAAATGAGAAAAAGGATCAAACAAAAATATAAAAGAAGGAAAACATAGATGAAGCACTTAGAATTCTGTTGTTTGACTGACAGACACATTTCCCTCTTTCAACAGTTGGACGCGATAATTTCTTCAAAATCGTTCATTCCCTAGTGTTGAACTGAACATGCAGTCGTATTTACGATTACGATGCCAAACTCCCACTAACGACCTGAGGCTTTGAGTTCGAACGAACGAAAAATAGAAAGAAACGGTGTTTAGGGAGGCCCTAAAATAGCCTAACATGGGCTCAGCTCTTGAATTTCCGTGGGTGCTTTCCCATTTGGGCTTGCGGCTTTCTTGCTCGACCGCCGAGCCTGACCGTATTATAACAGGAAGCCGAGGAAGTGTGCTTAGCGAAATAGTTCGGCACTTATGGATGTCTGTGATTTTCCTAAATTTACTGACCAACAGGGGTTAGCCGCCGTGAAGTAGCGTTCTTTGGCATTAGGCAACCAAACCAAATAGACCCACCTGAGTTTTTAAGGTCATTGAGGGCGGCGCAGGGAGATGATGGCGAGGAGGCTCGTATCTTTCTTCAAGAGCTCTCCAAAATCGAATCTTTACAGGTGAGAACGATGACGAACTCCTTTTGCAGCTAAACGTTGTAATGCCCATCGCCAAAGATTTGACACTGCAGTTAGATGATAATAAAGTCCTTCTGGTTGTGTAAAAATATAATTTTTTTTGTCATAATGATTGGGAGCAAGCATGCCTCACTGCGATACTTTGAATTGTACTGTTTGGTGTTTTAAGTTCAAAGATGGAAGATAACCTCTTGAGGTTTCTTGTTTTTGGCTTATTTGTTTAAATACATTTGCTTATTTTTTGGGAGTGAAGGCTATGGAAGAGGGTGCTTTTGCAACGACTACGAATGCTGAGTTTGAATTTCCTATTATAGCAGATTTTATGACCATAGCCGACAAACCTAAAGTTGATCCACTCTTCAACAAGCAAATTTTCGTTGGTATACAAATACTAACGAAAACCCTAATTTGTTTTTGTTTTCAAATGTTTCATTTTTGTAGACTTAGGTTTGTTCAGTTCTGCTATAATTTGTAGAGCACATGCATCCTTAGTGGCGAACGAATTTTTTGTATACGTATTTTTTCCATCAACTTTTATTTTCTTTGGCAGAAGGTAGCACTGCAGTTTGGTTTGGTAGTTTGAAGAAAACCTAAATCGAACCAGTTGTTTAGTTTATAAAGAAAATACAGATCATTCAAAACTAATTTAGTAGTTCATTGGTTAAGTATGCGAAGCCCTATAGTAACCACATCTGAACTATTGCTAGACTTTAAAGTCCTACTCATTTACCATGTCACCATTCTTCTTGAATTTGGATGATTCATGACTGACTATTTGCCTTTTGCACAGTACTACCACAAAGCTGGCATATGAAGGAAAAAGTGGTGGGTCATTAGGTCGTAAGGCAGTTTCTTTTGTATTGATTACTGTCACAGGAGGTGTTGCTTTGAGTGCTCTTAATGATCTCGCTATATATTATGGCTGTACAAGGTATCTTTCTTGAATACTGGCATGCTTAGCGGTCAATTATCAGTTGAAAATTTCTTAGCTTTTCAGCGTTGGTGGGCTGGCATTTAATGCAGTTAACTTCGAATTGCAGAAATGTACAAAAATATGAGATGCATGCTATAACTTACTTGAACACTTATTCTTGTGGATATGCAAATAGATCTTTTTTCCCTTTTACATTTTCTCTCCCGTATATTTAGAAGTATGACTAATCCAGACTTGATAGTTTGAATTTGTGCTCAGAAATTCCATAGCTTCAATTTGTTAACTAGAAAACCTGCATGTCTTTGGATTTTTTACATGCGCATGGGTGAATTAGGTAAGTCTGGCGGGGTTGAAGGGAGCAAACTGTTTGGGATGCTTTAATTTTAGTACTTTTTAACAGTCAAAGGCTTCTCTACTAAGCCATGCCTAGTGGCATCTAATTTATGGTCCATAGTATTGTAACCATAACATTTTCAGCAAGGCCATGGAGAAAGCCAGCAACAATCAGGCAATTAAAGATGCTATTGGGGAGCCGATTGTAAAAGGTCCTTGGTACAATGCCTCCCTTGCAGTGACTCAAAAGAGGCATACTGTCTCTTGCACATTTCCTGTGTCTGGACCTCGTGGTAATGGAGTCTTCCAATTAAAAGCAGTTCGTAATGGAGGTATGTGCCAAATTTATTTCTCTATCATTTTTAAGGGCTCTTCGTTATCCAAGCATTTTGTATCTCTATGCTTTATGCTGCAATCAATATGCCAAAATCATTAACCTATCAAAGAACCTTGTGAAAAAATGAAGTTTTCGTTGATCCTTTGCTAGGCTAATGGTACATGCATTGTTGAGATATTTCACTCTTAAACCTACTCCTCTTCCCCACCACAGCTACCCTTCTTGCATCTTCCTATGTGCACAGTAATTATTGCCTGAATATAACCGTTAGCTATAATTTACTTGTCAAGGCCAATCACCACTGTTGAGGTCGATAATGTCAATTTTGGTTGTGCCAAGTACCCTTTTGCTTTTCTGTTATCTTTTCCTTTTTCTCTTCATATTTTTGTAACAAGAATTTTGTCAAGTATTGTTCATCTGTTGAAACTTAAAACTTGTAAAGAGTTCAAATACTCAACTGAGTGGAACAGTGTTTGAGAAATTAGAGGGTTTGGCCCTATCATTTAACCGGACTTGTATTCTGACAGACCAAAAAGTACTTATATCTTTGGTGTTCATACGCTGTCACGTTTTCCTGAATCTAACAAGGTAAAATGGCTTTTGTGTAACAGATGGTAACTGGTTGTCCTTTTTTCTTCCTCGGGATTGGGACATCCTAATAATGGATGCACTTGTCCATGTCCCTTCTAACGAAGGTCGGGAGCAAACATTGCGAATAAACCTTTCAGACAACTTCCCATCTCCACCTTGTACAGCATGCTCCGAATGTCAGCCAAAAGAATCCAAAGATTCAGAGAACCAAAACTGAGACTAGATTTCCATGGCATTCCAGGACCTTGTCTGATATTTGGGTTAGACAAATTTTTGACGTACTATTTAGTCCTTCCATTTCCATCGGTGCTGAAGGTGCTCGAGGGGTTTTTGATACATAAAAATTTTAAGTTGGTTTAATGTAATTTTCAGACCTTATTTGTAATAAAAATAACTACTACTTTTTTCCAGTAAAAAAAAACCTACTTTTAGAGACATCCTATGTGCTCAACTTCGATGAGATGGCTTAAAAGAGCCTTGTAGGGCTGTTCAAAACGTCTACTTGTTTTAATTATTTTTAAATTAATCATCTTTAATTTTGATCATATATCATAAATACTAATTCTAATTCTAATTTTAATTTAATATAAATAGTTTAATTTAACTAATTTTATCTAACAAAATTTTAATTTTTAGAATCATGAGGATGTCTGAGGCTACTCAGAATCATGAGGATGCCTGAGGCTGCTGGGCTTGGGAAACAAATGTTAGGAGATTTGAAATGATTTTACTCCTTTATACTTACCTTTGGATTGAATGGTCCAAGATTGCAAGATAGGACTGCCCAACAACGAAGGAAGATGTGTCAGAACAAGACAGACAACTAGAAGAGATGTAAGTGCAGGTGAAGTGGATGAATACTGAAATATTTAAGTTGCCAAATAAGGCTACTAAGGAATGTCCAGCGGTGAAAGAAAAATGTGAAAAGTTGTAGCTCTCCCCTAAACTAGAAAATTAAAAGGGATCAATGTCGATACATTTACTGAAAATGTACCTTGCTTGACTAGTTACAACAGAAGGTTGAATGTGTTCATCAAGATTCTGCAGGACACTTTTGAGGATTTTGATTATAGACATTAAGCACGGCTACATACAAAATAAGAATGAAGAAGCAAATAGTGGGAGAACTCATGTATGCTCTACAGAAGGCCATTTACGGGTGATGTGCTAAAAACTGGCACCGACTTCTCCTTGTTACAATCGTATCCACTGCTGTTGCTGCTACTTTTTCTTCTTGGCTTTGCCTCTCCAAGCATTGTTAGTACGTCCCTCATTGAAGGTCTATCCTTGGGAAGCTTGGCCGTGCAGAGAAGTGCTACCCTAAGGACTAATAGCATCTCTTCTTGAACATGTTTGCAACTTCCTACATTGGGGTCTAGTACTTCCTCTAATGATCTGTTGTCTCTAATCTTTCTTCTAATCCATGCAACAATGTCGACAGACTCTCCAAATTCGGGGTCCAACGGTTGCTTTCCAGTTAGAAGTTCCAATAAAACTACTCCATAGCTGTAAATGTCAATCTTTTCATCAACCTTCAAGGTGTATCCGTATTCTGCCAGGGAAAAGAAACAGTGTTTTCATTGGTTAAACGAACTTGAGTGCTCAGTCTAAACAATCAAATGAAACTTACCAGGGGCAATGTAACCATAGGATCCAGCCACCATAGAAACAGTCTCATTCTTGCGAATCATCATCCTGGCCAGTCCAAAATCAGCAATTCTTGCCTCAAGATTTCCATCAAGCAGTATGTTATTAGACTTGATGTCACGATGAATGACCGGTGGGTAACAGTCATGGTGGAGGTAAGCAAGTCCTTGAGCAACCCCAAGAGCTACATTATATCTTGAAACCCAATCTACTAGTAATCCTCTTTCTTGTTTGCCATGCAAGGCTTCTCCAAGGCTGCCATTGTTCATATACTCGTATACTATCATGATGTCACTGTCATTATGCAGAAATCCTAGTAACCGGACAATATTGCGATGCCTCAGCTTCCCCAGCACATTCACCTCTCCGACAAAATCGCCACTACTTCCTGTTTCAATGTCTGCTCCTGATCTCCATAGCTTCTTAACGGCCACAACTGTGTTTAATCTTGGCATCTCGGCCTTGTATACAGTCCCAGTAGCTCCCATACCAATCACGTTTGACTCCTTGATGCAAACTAGAATGTCTATGCTGGTGAAACCTAGTCTCTGGAATGCCATCAATCTCCATGGCCACTCTCCATTCCCCATTTCAACACTTTCTTCGAAGCAACTTCCATTCGAGTACCACCTTTTGTAAAAAGATCGACCCACAATAAGGGTGATTCCTGCTGCTAGAACCGATGAAGTACCAACGAGCCATCCAGTAATAATGTGCTTTGTATGCAAGCTCCTTTGCTGTGACACTGTTAGTGAATTATGACTACATGGTGGCAGCACGCCGCCGCAGAGACCTGCATTGCCTACCAAATCATCTGGATTGATTGTTCTTAGCACCACATTTTCCGGAACTGGACCTTGTAACTTGTTGTGCGAGACATTTAGAACTTCCAAAGCCGGGGAGGAGCCAAAATTCTCAGGTATTCCACCAGTTAGGGAGTTGTTTGATAGATCAAGAATAGACAACGTAGGCATCATTGCAAGTGCTTTGGGGATTTCTCCCATCAATCGGTTGTTTTTGAGATTCAATTTAACCAACTTTTCACATGAAGCAATGCTAGCTGGAATGACTCCAGTGAAATGATTGGATGAGAGATCAACCTCGTAAAGTGAAGGACAGTCCTGGAATTGGTCTGGGATTTCACCTTCTAAATTATTGTTTGATGCCATAAAAGATTGTAGTTTTGGAATTGAAAGAATTGTGGAAGGAAGAGTAGATCGGATGTGATTTCTTGACAGATCTATGAAAGAAAGAGATGAAGACAGAGCAAGATCATTGGGGATCTGACCTGTAAGACTATTATTTGCCAGTTCTAACCTTTGAAGCTTCACAAGTTTGCCAAGCCCTACTGGAATTGTACCAATTAATAAATTGTTCTGCATACGGACACGAACAAGTGACGAGCACAATGATAAGCTGACTGGAATTTGACCTGAGAAGGCATTGTTGAAGAGAATGAGCTTAGCGAGATTGCCACCATTACACAGGGTTGCTGGAATTTCACCAGATATGGAATTGGATGATACATCCAACCACACCAATGGTGAATTCTTCCCAAGATCACTAGGCAATGGCCCTGATAATGAGTTGTTCCACAGTTCAAGCACTCCTAACTCAGTCAGTCCTCCAAGTCTAGCTGGTACTGAACCTGAGAGCTGGTTGCACATGAGGTTCAACAGCTGTAAATTTTGTAGCTTAGCAATCTCAACCGGTATTTCTCCTGATAACATATTGTCTGAGAGATCCAGCTGCTGCAGAGAAGTAAGGTTGCCAATTATAGCAGGAATATTGCCTTCAAAATTGTTCTGATACAAGAAGAGAATCTCAAGCATCTGAAGCCTATCCAATTCAGCTGGAATCTCACCACCAAGATTGCCAACTGCCAAATCAAGATACTTGAGATTGCTTAAGTTTCCAAATGCTGCTGGAATTCCACCTTCAAACTCATTATATCCGAGAATTAATCTCTCCAGTGAAGAAAGCTGCCCCAGCTCTGGTGCTATTTGGCCAGTGAGATTGTTCCCAGAAAGGCCAAGAAACTTTAAATTCTTCAAGTTGCCGAAAGATTTGGGGATAGAGCCCTCAAAGAAACTCCCCCTGAGATCAAGAGTCTCAAGCAAAGTGGCATTGCCAATGTCCTCAGGAATAAGTCCTGAGAAACTGTTGCTTGAAGCATTTAGTAAAGTTAGGCCACCAGCTCTCCCGAGACCAGCCGGAAAGCTCCCAACAAACAAGTTCTGACTCACATCAACACTCTTCAGGGAAGTGAGATTTGATAGAGCTTTTGTCAACGGTGAAGAGAACTCATTGCAACACAAGTTGAGAGACGTGAGGCTCTTCAGAAGTTGGATGTCATCTGACACACGACCACTGAGATTCATGTGGGAAAGATCAAGCGTTTCTACTAATCCATCCGAGTTGCACCAAACTCCAGTCCAATTACAATGACCTGCATTATGGAACAAAGTCCAATTTTGAAGGTTGTGCAATGGATCTACAAGACCAGCTTTTATCATTAACAAAGCAGATGCTTCGTCACTGAAAGCAGGTGTCTGAACGGCCTTAACTGAAACAACCCAATTAAAACCAATGCAACAGTAGAAAAAGAAGAATAGGACTTTGGACTGCATATTTTTTTCTTCTCGTTGGTTCTTTTTTTTTCCCCCTATTTTCACGTAGGCTTTTGCCTCTTCACCATTATCAGTCTTTGGATTGTAATGGGAGTGACAGAGAGCTAGAGAAATGGAGAAAGAAGTATATATGTCAGTTTGGGATGTTTATGAGTAGAAAGAAGATTGATTAATGATTAAGAGTATGAACAGATGTTTGATTAGAATAATCATAGAGCTCGTGAGATCTTGGGTTCTGCAACAGCTGTTAATCAGTTAGTAATGACAAGGAAGCTTTTGGCCTCACAGGAAGTTTCTCCGACATTAAACATGGATAGGGAATGTGTTTCTTAATAATGAATTCTTCTATTTCTTCTGCTGCAGTAATAGTCAACTACAAGTAAGTCATAATGGATCCAGTTCTAGCAGTTCTTGAGAAATTTTCATTTCAGATTAACAGTCAATACTTATTTTCCCATGAAATGCTGAGACATTTAAGCAGTGAAAGTAGAGAAAATGAATGTGAAACTATTCTGGCATGAGAAGAGCGGCCCTGTCATGGCCTGTTATCAGACTCGAAGTTCAAAGATGGGTATTTGTCTTCAGGATTGAATATCACGTACATCTTTAACAAAAGGTATCCCATAGATCGGATGTTAAAAGTTGCTTTTTACAAGTAATTTTTAAAAAGCTGCTTTTTACAAGCAGTTGTTAATAACTAATATAATCAAATTTGTGAGTTATAATTTTGCTCAGATATAAGATTAGGGACGTTATAATATAGTATAGAAATGGATGAAAAGAATATGATTGACGTAAAGCATGTTTTTGCCAATATCCTTGGCAATTGTACAGGAAATTTTGGACTCACGTCCCTGATATGTAAGCAGCTTTCTCAACGATGAACCATCCATACTGTAGTTGGTGGGGAAAAAAAAGCCAACAAGAAAAAGCAGATCAACACCCATCATTCACCGATTAATTAAGTGAAGAGATAGTTATTCGTTATATGATTGAGTGAAGATAGAATCTTTCCATGTTCAGTCATGAATGAAGACACAAACAATGCCAAAATGATCCCCAAGTTCTTCTCATGTTCTTTGAGTAGTGGACGTGACGAAGCCACCATAGCATTTTAGTGCCAATTATAAGATAAGCCCTTATGCAGTCACTAACAGTTGGATGGGATTAACAAGATTTTCCATTTCATTGAAATAAATTTCAAACACAAATGCTTTGTGAAGAAGGGGTGGTAAAGAAAAGTTGATAACTTTCTCTTCATCCATTTTAGAAGCAACGTTTTTTTATCAGAAAGAGTCTTAAACTGCTAGCTAAGACCAAAGCTAAATGGGCCAAGAGAAGACGGGAGAAAAAGAAGCATATTATCAATAATATTTTAGCAGGAAATAAAATTTAGAAAAATAGGAGGAAGAGCAAATGCACATGCACACATGTGAACAGGTGCAATATTTTAAGTGAAGATGGGAGCATTGAGGATACTTTCAATGGGGAGCATGTGGAAGACCAGCTTCCTTTCGTATGATTAGAGAGAGAAAACCTACTAGCCTTTAGATATTTAAGAGATAATTAGACAGTCATGGCTGGAGGTGAAATACACATGGAGAGGAAGAGCGAATTAAGAAGGTGAAATACACATGGAGAGGAAGGGAGAAGGAAGAGACTGTAGCATCTTTCATATTGCCCCTGCACATGTACCACATGCATTAGCTTTAAACCCTTTTTTCCTTTCCTTTTTCTTTTTTATTTTGAGAGGTGTTACAAATGGTTATTTAAGTGCAATGGTTTTAAATAAATGTTCGATTTAACCCTTTTATTCATTTTATCGACCAAATTAATTTTGATATATTGTACCCTATAATATGCCGTTTGGATAGGATAGGTTTTAGAAAAAAAATAATTTACTTTAAAGAAGTATAGAATTAATGTTATCTACTCGTATTGATATCGATCACTAATGGGTAACATTTTGGATAATTTTTTAAAATTATAAAATAATCCTATAGTTTTCTTAAAATTACAAAAATAATCCTAAATATATTATACTATATAATTTTTAGGTTTACATCAACCATGTTTGTAAAAATCATAACAATGAAAATTTAAAATAATAACAATCTATTTATTTCTATTAATATTAATTTTCACATATTTTACATATAAATAATAACAACAATTATTATAAAAAATCATGTAATGATCATATAAATATAAAATTAAGGATAATACAAAGTATTTAAAATGTTACAATAAGAGCTCGTATTGAGGAAACAACCAATTAGAAGTGAAACCTGAAACAAAAATATTTACATTTATATATGCATTATTGAAACTTTGTCCTCGTTCCTAACTCCTTCCAATGTGTAGTAAGAGAATCCATTTATCAAAAGCCTTTTTTTGTAAGGATTGTCCAAAAGGAAAAAGTTAAAAGCACTACCTAGTGATTGTCAATTCGTTACCTTACATAATGCAATTTGTTACATATAAAGCAAGTAGCCTTGTATTGAACAAAACTTTAAAAAGTTTGGCTATGCTTTGTTTCTCATTTTGTGTAGCAACATGTTCTCCTATCGATTTATGATATCTATTATCACTGGATAGTTTTTCTTATCTTTGTAAGTCCACAAGCTTATTCATTATAGTAATAGCACTAAAGAGATTTTGAACACCCTACTTATATAGCACAATTTGTACTCAAGATTGAAGTCCCAAAAGAAAGTTTAAGAGTTTGTTTTCTTTTATCACGTTGCAAATGTTCAGCATTACAGAATTGAACACCTTAACATAGTTTCAGACTGTTTTTACATATTTTAACTTTTGTAAGGCTTCTTTTGTTATCTATGAGGTATTGTAAAGCAAGAACTACTCCCTGAATTCCTTTACCAATTTCACCAAGTATCGATTTATGGACAACCAGTATATAGATCATCATTGACCCTTACACGACAACTTAATTTGGTATTATTAACCAAATATGTTTTAACTAGCATCACCTTATCCATTTTAGGAACTCTTGTAATATGG
>JAOSBP010000009.1:10361997-10378505 GCA_027563825.1 Erythroxylum mucronatum
TGATCATTTAATATTTAGTTGGTTATGTAAACTTATAAATTGAGTCATTTATGTTTCATATAAATATGTAAACTTAAGTATATTCTCAATTTACCATGGCTCCTTTTTTTTAATTTCGCCTAGAGCCTATAAAATTATAGGAACGACCCTGTCTAAATGCTCCATCGGTAGCTAACTTAAACCCTTTAACATATTAGCTAGTCGATAATATAATTGGCGCTAAACTATCAATTAATCTTATTTCTTTTTAATCTGAGTTAGGCTAGGTGAACTAAACCTATAAACTAGTCAAACTTCCATAGGTATTAACTTTTGCAAGCACTTTAAAGCATAGATCTCCAACACTTCAAAACTTTAAAAAGTATTTAAAAAAATACCCCATTTTGATAAAAAACTTGATTCAAAATTATTTTAAAAGTTTTCCAAAATTTGTTTAAAAATCAATATATTTTCTTTAAATCTTTAAATACATTTTCTCTTGATTTTTACATTTTATGCCTATATGAAAGGATTATGTAACGATTGATTCCCTAGATCATTGAAATGATCAAGACAAGATTACAAAAAAGATTATCATGATTTGTTACACTTGGAATGAATATATACTTTCATATTCTTAATCCAGTTGACTTGAATTGCTTTGAGGCTATCTTGGATTACCTATGTGTTATAATTTTTCATTTTCTTCATCTTGTTCACTCCTTTGCTCACTTTTCCCTTTCATTGCATTTTATCTTTAACATTTTACTTAAACCTTTGATAAATAACTTATTAATATTATCAAAGATAAAAATATTAGTAATAACATATTTTGTTATCATTAAAACTACTCACTATAACCTCACTTGGTCTAACATACTACAATTACTTAAAGAACTAATATTCTTATATATTAAAGAAGGTTGAATTATAGACGAAATCCATTTTATTTTGTTAAAGCAACAAAAGATAAACAAGTCCAGTTTAAGTTAGATGTTTCCACAGTAGGGGACGATTTGTAGTGTTAATTTGTTAAACACCAGTCATATAACTTCTTGTCATTTTTTGGTTTGACTAGTTTAACCATAAAAAAAACATCTTTAATCAAATTCATCACATTTTAATATATTCCACTTAGGGTATTCAAAAATTCAAATCAAGAATCATGGTTTTGACAATTTGATAATTACAAAGTTAAAAGATGAAACTCAGCAAGAAAAACATATATTCTAGCTTTTAGAACAAATTGGAATATATCAAGTAAATTCATATTATATGTAAAGTTACAAAAACTAAACACAAATTAAAAAGAAGAGATATCAACATAGTGATACAAAACCAATAGTTTATACTTTCAAAATATATACATCTAGTTAACGTAATTAAATTTCATAACAAAATATAACACATGCACTTCAAATAAAACCATTGGAAGTACTAGATGTATTTACAACTTCTTGTAAATAGATTTTGTTACTCTAAATATATAGTGTTAGTAATGAATTGGGTTAGGCTCAAGTTGACTATGATATGAGGTTGGTCTAAGACCTGATCGAGCCTCAATTATGTAACTCAAGCCTGAGTAAGCCTAATCGGGCTTCATCCAACTCAATGCTCAATTGCTTTGAAGCAGCCTTGATAAAAAGAAAATAATTTGATAATGAATAAAAAAATTTAATTTATCATCTAGATTCCAATGGCAAGGGAAAAAATCACAATTAAACAATCCAACTCCATTTTCCTTTTTTCCCAAGTTTGTGTTAACAATAAATAAAATAAACTAAAAATGGCTCAAATAGACATCCTAGCTCAAGGCCAACTACTAGTGATTTCTTCGTACATGCTAACTACTCCTTTTTGCAACATTTTGGAAAACTCTAATGTAAGAATAATATAAAAGCAATAATTCCATTGTGTCTCCAAAAACTACATATGTAATATACTGATACATATTATCTGCCGCTAAAATTAGTAAAAGATCTCACTTAGCTCAAATAAGTTGCTTTATACACAATTGATACTTAAAGTAAATTTTATTAAACAAGTATAACAGAACTTTAATCCATTAAACAAGAAAAAAAATGGAATTTTATATATGAATCTCATTGCAAAAAGAAAGAAATGATCTATAATCATAACTAATGCAATTTAACATCAAATCAATAAATAGTTAGATAGCCAATCACAAAGACATAAAAAATCAGACAGCTAAAACATCCATCAAACTTTGACTTCAAAGAAATAAACTCCCAACTATAAAATGTGAAAACTAATAAACTTTAGTGAAAATAATATAAATTTTTTATTATAAGATATGGAAATAGAAAGGTTGAAGCTCTATATAAGAAACTGAAAACCCACCAAGTGGGCTTTAAATTTTATCAAATAAAGGAAGATTAAAAAAAAAGAAAGGTAACACAACAAGATTATAGTATACTAACCAAACCAATACAACTAGTGGACAAAGAAAAACCATAGGAGAAATTTAATTAAAGTTTTAAATATGTGAAAATAATCGTTGTAAAGAAAGCTTTAATTCAAAGAAACTCTAAGCCACCAAACCAAAAATTAAGATTTTAGTCTCACAATTATTACACTCCCTAAGGACTTGAAAATGTTAGGCCTTAGGCCAAGCTCAGGCTATAAAGTTCAAGCTTAACTCAAAGCCTAAAATTTTAGGAAAAGTCTGCGGTTAAGCTAAAACTTGATCAACTTGGTGAAGCTCACTGAATTTGGACAAAGTTTAGTTGGGTCAGGCCCTTTTACCATTGTTAAGTATATATGTATTGAGTTTGAGTTCTCTAAGCAAAAGAAGGTGATTCATTGTATTTTTTTGGCTGAAGGTACAACTTGCCTTTTAGTGTTTGCACCAAAATTTAAGTTAGAAACTAAAGTTTTGCAACGTACAAAAACAAAAATTCTAACATTTTGAAAAATGTTGCCCCACAAATTGAAGGAATCATCAATTTTTCTTCAATTTTGCCGACTTAACTAATTTTCTTATGAATGATCCTATATTAAACATGTATGTGAATAACAACTAGTTTTCTTATTAAGGATCCTATATTAACCATGCACGTGACTAACATAAACCTTTAATTAAATTCCCAATTAGTTTTGGGACATAAGGTTTTTTGATTTAGGGTCCTAAATTCATAAAACTAGATTTCTAAGTGTTAAGTATAAAGAAAATTATAGACAATGTCATCTCCATCTCTTCTAAATTAGAATTGTGTTCAAAACCTGAGGATCTCTATTGGAAATATAGAACTTGATATGTGAGGAAGATGATGAATCTCTATGAAACTGGGATATATGAACTTAATATTTGCAGAAGTAAATGATCATAAAAAAAAGTGAACTTAGTTTGCACAATAATGAAAGATATATCATTATCGAGTTTGCCCATGGTGCTAATTACGAGCATTATTATAAGTTCACTTTCAATATTTAAAAAACTCCATGTATGTTTAACTATTTTCCATAACAAAGTGAAGATTAGTAAAGCAACTGAAATTTTTTAAAGCCATTATAGGTAACATAAGGAAATCGATTACACAAATGAATCTTATCAATATGAGTGCAACCCCTCTAATGTACTTAAATGAAATACACAGACAAGAGGAAGAATCCACAAAACTACCAACCTTGTAAGATAAAGGGTGGCTAAACAAGTCAATAACATTAGACTTCTACTTTTTAAAGAAAAGAACATCCACCTCCTCAAGAAACTTATGATTTGCTTAATTATAAATTTACTTGAAAGAAGCACCTATCTTTGATTTGAAATTAATTGATATTCAAAATATGAAAATGTACCAACAATGCTGCTGATAAGAACATTTAGTGGTTTTAGGTTTTGGGTACTTTAATTTTTGGTTCTAGGGATCTAGGGATTTAACAACTTTAAGTTCCCCAACTAATTAAGGATCACTTAGGTGACAACATATATGGCTAATATGAACCCCTTAATAAAAAAATGTTGGCCAAGTATCCTGACATTTTTGTCAAACTAAGGATTATTTTAAATGTCTTTTTTATATGTTAGTCTATTTTAAATTTTGGTAAAAATAATGTTATAGGAAAAAACCTACCTATAACTTATTTTGTTTTAGTGCAAGTGATTATTTCCTACTTTTTTTTGTTAAATTTAATTATTTATTACTTATTTGGGGATTATGTGTGTATCATTATTGGTTAAGATTGTAAATTATCAATTTAAACATTTTGATGCTTAAATAGATACAAATCATTAGCCTATTCAAGATGTTTGATTGTTTGTGCAACGTACATACTTTGCTACCGTCGTGACATCTACATCTTTGTTGTCGAATTACTACTAAACTAGCTTTTGTCGAAACATAATTACACATTGTAACAATAATTTGATATTAGTTTTAAGCACATTTCTTTTTCTAATTAAGTTATTTCTAGTTATAAAGTGTTATTTTATTCATGTAAATTAACCATAGAAGTTATTTTAGTTGTAACTAAAATTCTATGGATAATAATAAATTTTATTTATTATAAAGCCACAATAGCAAAATCAATTAGGGATACATCAAACTTGTTCCTTGTTATTTTCATGATAGTTTTACCTCTTTACATCTTGTTTTTTAGCTTTATTTGTCTTGATATAGGATTGTGCTAAAATTTATAAATAAATTTCGATACTTTTGAATTTATTTGTCTATCTTTAAATTTTGTTTTGTATTTCACATACTTGTGAATTATAAATTGTATTAAAATTTCTCTATAGTGTGGACTAGATTGTTAAGATTTTCTTATCTCTAAGAGAAATTAAAATATGATAAAAAAAATTTCTTGAGTCTATTATAAGCTATGTTGTATATAATTAAGACTAATATTAGAAAAAGCTTAATTACTAAAAATTTTAAACTTTACTAAATTTTGTAATTATAATATTATTTTTATAAAAAATGGTTGCCGTTAGATTCTCTATTAACTAACGAAGATGGCTTGACAAGCTATGTTATCAGTTATAATTTCTATTTAGATATCATAATTGTCTACATAAATAACTAATATATTATTACTAAAATAATAAATTAAGAAAACTAGACATAATCTTTATTCCCCCAATTTTCCCCGTAAATCTGCCTACATCTTTGATCTTTCTCAGGTCATAGAGAGCTTTGAGCATTAGCATAGTCTCTTTTACCCCATGCGCTTTGAAGTCATTAGTCCTTCTAAAACACCGACCACCTCTTGTACCTTTTGAATCACTTATCCACTATCACGACTAAGAGAGTATATGGTTGGTTCAGTTACCACATTTAAGCTAAATGTATTCTTCACGCAGTTGAATCTAGATCTTTTGTCTAATATTATTCTGTCTTATTCTGTTTCATAAAATCTTAGCCATTTATTTTGTGGGACCTACGCGATATTTATATGGGACTCACATAAATAAATGACTGAGATTTATTGAACACAATAAGACACTATAATATTGAACAGAAAATCTGGACTCGACCATTGTAGGCAAATGGATGGGAATAAAGATTATATTTAATATTAATAAATTAATTACTAAATAAAAACAGAAATTAAAAATTAAATTAAATAAAAGTGTATTCTATTTTGAATGTTGAAGTAAAATGGACTTATTGGTTAAATTATAGTCAGTCCAAGTCCAACTGTGATACATTGGATATTTCCCTTGCCCAAGTGAATGGTTGATATTGTTACACACCCGAACGACATCATCACGACTCTCCATCTCTCTTTTTATGTTCTCCTTCAGCCTCAGCTCGGCCTAGAAGTTCAAATGGCTACCCTTCGGTTCCTTGCAGTCGCTTGTCCAGTCTCTCATTGTTCGAGGCATTCCCGTTCATCTTTTGGTAATTTCTCATTTCCTTTTCCAGTGAACTCAAGTCCATGAATTAGGACGTTTAGAATTCATCAATTAGTGTTTTTTGCATTTGTCTTATATTCGCAAGCAATGTCGTTAAAAATGGTTTCCTTTTTCATTTTTTTCTTCTGCAATTTAAAGGCGAAACTAACCCAGGTGATGTTAATGGAGTGTGCTTGTGGGCTATTGTGGGTCTTATTGAGATGGTTTTAGAAATTGAAATGTAGAAAGATTGCATCACAAGCTGTTTATATCAGGTTTTGCGGACTTAGTATCGTGGGATGTCCATCGTAGTACATTCAATGGTCAATCTTTGCGCTTGCCTCCTTCGCGGAGCGCTTCAATTAAACGGTACTCGGAAACCACGGGACTGATAAAGATGATGGTGAAGCCAGCAATTCAGTTCATTCAAGGAACTGATGAACAGACCATACCAGATGTAAAGCTTACCAAGTCAAGAGATGGTACGAATGGCATGGCTATATTCAACTTTGAACAACCTTCTGTTTTTGACTCTTCTGGAGAACTGGGCGATATCACTGGTTTTTACATGATTGATGAGGAGGGTGTCCTTCAGTCTGTGGATGTAAGTGCTAAATTCGTGAATGGAAAACCATCACGGATTGAAGCAAAATATGTTATGCGGACTCCTCGAGACTGGGATAGATTCATGCGATTCATGGAGAGGTATGCCAATGCAAACGGCTTACAGTTTGTTAAGAAATGAACAATTGATTGAAGCTCATGACGGGTAGTCTGGTTGCCAAATCTTGTTATGTTTTGACATGTATACGTGAGATGGATTATGTAATTGGCGTTTCTATGATTCAAATCTCAGGAATATTTAAAAGTTCCTTTTTTTGGACTGAATTACTAATTTGCAAAGTTGGTATCTTGAAGCCCGAATGCTTTACTGACGGCAACTAATTTTGGATGCCGAATCTTTGGCCTAAACTAGACGGATAACGTTGAGTTGGAATTTTATTTGTGCTTCCATAGCAAGTGTTTTCATGTGCTATTGGATTCAGTGGGACTATAATGTGCTATTATTTTTGACCCCAGTCAAATATACAAGAACAGCAATCTTAGAATATGGCTGCCCATCCCATGGGCTACACTTCTATCTGATAAATTAAACGAGAAGAAAGAATTTAATATGGGAGTTTCCAAGTGAATGATCAATTTACTTCCAGGTCACTGAAATGGGGCTTCTTACCCTGATATGATTTTTTTGAGAATCTACCCATGTCAAATGTCCTTGTCCAAACCTCACATGTCCCTTCGCTGTTCTCTTCCTTGTAATGAACCTCACCCTGTAACTCAAACTTTGGTTTTTGCGTCTGAAAACCAGTCTCTTAGGTTTTACTATCACTTTGACTCCCTCAGGAGCCATCACTTTCAACGAGTAGATCGACTTGGGATTCCCCACGTTTGTTACGCGCCTCCTCATAGTTTTACTCATCACTCCATGCTTAAAGATAACAGAAATGGATGGATAATTGAGGCTGAAGCCCTTGTTTATCCGCAACAATTCACTGCAGCTCACATTCCTGTGCGAAATGGTGAAAACCTCTGATCTGGTGTATCCTAGCGTGCATAGATGAGTTACATAATCATTTGCCCTGATATCATATATTAATCCTGGACTGATGGCCTTTTCTGGGTTTACATGCCCAGCTCCAATAGCAAACAAACCTGCTGTCTTATTGCCGTCCATTATTGGGTTACCAGAATGATCAGCTACATCTGCAGTGGTCATTATAGCAGATTTGACAGCAGCTGGTGTCCATTTGGGGTGTGCTGCTCGGATCAGAGCAGCAATTCCACTGACATGAGGGCAAGCCATGGATGTCCCTGACATTACACTGAAATTTACTGTTCTTGTATCTTCAGGAAGGCCAGTGGGGCCCAAGTTTTGGGGCCAAGCCGCAATGATGTTGACACCAGGCGCAATTGCATCTGGTTTGAGGATGGAAGGGTTTGTTAAACTTGGTCCTCTACCAGAAAACTGAGCTACTCCTGGTGCTCGAGACTTCCCAATGACGGTTCCTCCAAAAATGATTCGAGCTCTTGGTGTGGTAGTGGAATTTATGTAAGCTTTTAACCGAATTGATTCTGCGAACCCAACCAATGTTGCAGGCAGTACATGGACGTCAACAGAATCCTCCTCCATATTGATCTCTGTATTGGTTAAGATCATTGCAGCTCCACCAGACTCCTTCACAACTTGTCCCTTTTCTGCTCTTCCATTAACACCTCGATCACAAACCACCATCTTTCCACTTACTTTTTCTCTTGGGAGGGAACCTCTAAAACAAAATTCACTTCCTTTATCCCCACCTTGAACATAAATCAGTTCGATTTCTGTTCTGGTCCTTGATATCCCGTTCCCTGGGTACATTGATTCTCCATAAAGGTATTCTCCGTTTCCCAGTTGAACTATAGCCGGAAACCTTCTATCGAGTGTGCTTGCTCCAATGGTAGCAATCCAAGGAGCTTCATTGGCAACCGAATTTTGGAGAGGTCCGTTGTTTCCTGCTGCACATATAACTGAAATTCCGTGTTCCATTGCTCGAAAGCTCCCGATTGCAATGCTATCTGCAAATAGAGGAAGCGGAAAACCACCAAGAGATAGGGAAAGAACATCAACTCCGTCTCTAATTGCAATGTCCATGGCAGCTAGGATATCAGAGCTATAACAGCCATTAAACCAGCAAACTTTATAAACTGCAACGTGAGCACCTGGGGCCATGCCTCGAGCCACTCCTGCTGCGTTTCCGAGCACACTTGCCATTGGAACTGTAGCTCCTCCGGCAGTGGAGGATGTGTGAGTTCCATGTCCATGAGAGTCTCTTGGTGATACGTACTCCTGAATGGTGTTTGAAGACGACGTAGATGCCACACGATGACCCTTAGTAAAGAACCTTGCACCAATGAGTTTCCGGTTGCAATTTGATGCATTAAAGTTATCTCCTTCTTGGCAAATTCCTTTCCACCTTCTGGGAATGGGTGGCATTCCTTGGTCGTTGAAGCTTGGACTCTCAGGCCAAACTCCAGTGTCAAGAACACCTATTATTGTTCCACGACCAAATCTAGACACGTACCATGCGTCGTCTTTAGTGGGGTTAAGTCCCAAGAAGTCGTAGGAATAGGTAGTCTGAACATCAAGTCTTCTGTCTGGCCTAATTGCAACAACATCAGGCAATGTCTGCAGCAAGTCACGCTCGGGTTCGGAGAGCTGAGCCGCAAAACCTTCCATTGCAGAATGGTAAGAGTATAGAAGCCTAGAAGAAGGGTTCTGATCTTCAGATAAAATTGTTCTTTCAAGAAACGACGTGTGCCAGTGAAATTTGGAAGTGAATGAGGAGCTGACACCATGTGGGTGGAGTTGAACTATGTAGGTTTGGAGAATGTTTGCATGGAGGAAGATTAAGTGGGAAACAAGAATGAGAAAGAAAATGCATGTCTTGGCATCCATAGACATTTCAAGCTCAGATTGATGGCGGGAGTTGGACATATGGTTCTGTGAAAAATTGGCATGGTATTTAAGGAGAAATTGGAGCAGGGTATTGGTAGATTATTCTGAGGTCTGAGTTAGAATATGAAACTCGTGAAATATAAGAGCTCTTCATCACGAGGATCCTTTGCTGTACTGGAGACAGAGGCTATGGTTTCTTGAGAGGAGATGGAAGTATTATACACTTTTGTTTCACGGGATATTATGGCTAGCCTTAATACATGCATTCTAGGAAACATTAGATACGAATTGTAGGAATGTTCCACTTCTGCCTGAGAATCTCCAAATAAAAAGAGACAAAGGACAATGTTTCAATAAATGAGACTTGAAGTGCATAAATGCAACACGCTCTATGCCCCAAGGCTCCCTCTTCTCGTGCAGCCTGTGCTTTTGCAGTGTAAGCGAAGGATATTAATTGATGACATTCTTTTTATGTCTCTGTATTGGAGGCAAAGCCAAAAACATAACTTCTTCCACAGATTTTGTTTTGCTTTTCTCACTGAAAGAATGAAACAGCACATTATTATGCCTCTTCACACTCTCCGCTTTGGTTTTTACTGCTTTTCTTTTGTATTCAGGAGAAGAAGATACAAGTGGCTTAGATCCTTGGGTTGGGTACTACACCCCTGGACTTGTACTTTTCAGTTTAACCAGTCGAACAAAGCAAACATAGACATGAGCATCCAGTGAATTAGGATTTTCTTATCTGGGTGTTTCGAACTATTCTAGCTCGTACGGTGGTTGGCTACTTCTGGGTGGCAGACGTTCATGTAAGATCACTGAGGCATTTAAGAAGCGCTGTGCTGTGCCTGTGGCCCAATATAATAAGCAGACTACTTATAATTAGGGACAGCAATGAGATGGGTGTCTACTGCCAGCAGTCTGGATTTGGTCTGAAATTTAGTGGGCCTTTTAAATAGCATTCCGACTTTAGTTGGCCTTTCAAATCCGATCTCGGCCTATCCCAAAATCAACGCTATTAACTGTTAAACAGTTGATTAATTATTTAACACCATGCGCGAAACTCGGAATCTCGTTAATGTGAATAATGTTAACAACCCAAATTAGAGCTCATCTACCAATATAGACAAATTTTCACCCAATCCATGATCAGTCTTCAACTTTCTATTGCATAAAGAACAAGATTGCAGCCCACAATTCAAACGTTTATAAGTGCAGTGATGCAGTCCATTTTCCACCCCACAAATTGATGAAAGTCCATATCTTGAAAAAAAAAATTTCACGGTACAAAGGGATTATCTTCTCATAATTGTCAAAAAATTATGAACGCCTGAAGTTGATGCCAAAACTTGGATGCTTATTCAACTCACAATTTATTTTTTGCAGAAGAAACATCTCAGCTGCTACAAGAACAATACAAAAGAAAGAATACAACTTTGAGGACTTTTGGTCTACGCTAATGTGAAAGATTGATCTGAAACTGACAAAACTTCTTGATAAATTCTACATTCATATGCAATTTCATCACAAAGGTCCGCAACACTCTTATCTGATCTGCACAAACCAAAGCAGTTAATTACAATGGTTGTGGTTTGTAATGCTTTAATCTAAGTTGCACATCATGACTGGTCTCTTTGCTCATTCCTCCAAGAATTTTTTGCAGCTTCAGCTGATGAACCACTAGAATCACCTTCTCCTTCCTTTGGTTTTGAGAAGAAAGGATCCCATTCATGACCTCCAACCTCCCTTTGCCCTTCCTCTAACAATGCATATTTCCAACTATTCTCCTCAATGAAATTATCATATTCAGTTCGCCCTGCGATAATGTTCTTCCTCAACCTTGTAACTTTGTCAATCACTGCCTGCACAGCAACGTCAAAAGCATCTTTGAGAGTTTCCAATTTTGAGCGAGGATCTGCATATATAAGCCTTGGGATGAGATCTATAACCGTCTCCCTCATGATTTTCACTTGCTCAGGAGGTATCTGGCGAAGTCGTTCCTCTATGCTGAGATTTCTTTTACGGACATCATCCTCTGGAATGAATACTGAATAAGTGGTGTAGTTCTTTGGAAGATGCCAGGTATACTGTGTGTATGCCGATCCAGGATGGAAGAAGACAGGAATGCAACCGGCTAACATTGAGTCAAAAGCTGACCTTCGTGTATATGAGTCCCCCTGAGGTTGCAAGCAAAAAAGTGAGCTTTGAAACATCTGCGTTATGCTGCTCGGAGAATGACACTTGCTTTCCCCGAAATCACATTCCAATAGCTTGCAAACGTTTGATTTCCTACACTGATCAATGATCTGCCCTCTAATTGACTTTGGGTTACCAGGTCGAGGTGCCCCAGCAAAGGAGAAGAGCCATTTCCGCTCTAGCTTCCTCATCCGGTCTTGCCAAATGAAAACATCAGCATCCTTAGCAGGATGGAAGTACGTAGGGTAAGGAATGCCAAAATCGTTAGCATTCCATGGACTAGATTCCACCACAAGCATTGACATATTTTTTGCAGCAGGCAGAAACAAAAGTTTGTTACCCCAATCCGATTCTTCATCAGATAATCTCCTAAAATCCCAAGTTATCCTCCCGGCCACCAGAAAATGATCCCTGCCATCCATTATCCCCCACTCAGGTCTCTTCATAAGCCAATCAACTAAATCAAGCGAAGCAGCATCTCTTGTCGAAATATTGTATCCCCAAAGATACCTTGCAATGTCAAACCCTGCATAGAACGGCACAAAAATTGCCGCAGCAAGCGACGAGTCCTTGGTCAAGCAATCATACTGCTTCATCCTATTACTGAAT
This sequence comes from Erythroxylum mucronatum, assembly GCA_027563825.1. Classification (NCBI taxonomy): domain Eukaryota; kingdom Viridiplantae; phylum Streptophyta; class Magnoliopsida; order Malpighiales; family Erythroxylaceae; genus Erythroxylum; species Erythroxylum mucronatum. Next base: position 10,374,135 of record JAOSBP010000009.1, read on the forward strand.
ATAACATCCACTGCAAACTGGTTGGTTGCGTACCACCCAGTATTTGAAAACACCCCTTCAACATTCTCCAGCGGAGGACCCATCCCAGCGTTACTTGTAAACTTACACATGTTTGTCCAAAGACTCAAACTTCTACACTCCTTTAACATTTCCTCGTTAAACCTGGAAGGCAAATCATGGACATAGATATACCTCCCTGCACAAGGGTCACTCTTATTCTCTACGGTATTCAATGCTTTAATAAACGAGAAATTATTAGTCTTTCGACTACCACTGCTACTGTTGCCACTACTAGGGATAGTTTTTGCGGTTATATTCATCAAAAGGGCATCAGCTACAAGAGAAGGGACTTTTGGCTCAGCGCTTATTGGATTGGATTCTACTTTAACAGAATTGTCAACAGTTCTACTACCTAGGACAACGAAATGGAAATACAACAGCAGAATCCAGAAAAAGGCAGAGAGTGAAGCCAATAAACAAACGCGATTCTGTTGAGTTTTGACCAAACCCTTCTCCATTTGAGATAGTGGTATACTTGCCGCGGAGCGGCGTCTCATCAAAGCCCCCAACTCCAGGATCAATCACTTAACCAGTAACATTCAACATAAATCCACTTCCAATATCAAATCTTTTGATCCAATAACAACATAGATAAACTAAACCCAGAATACATCTATAACCACAAGCTCCCAAAGTAAAAATCGGGTGATCTCAACAAGCTTTCAGCACTGAAGGCGCGAATGCATCAAGCACAAACGCCGTAACAAATTGAACGTCTTTAGAACAGAAATGAGATAATATTTAGACAAGTGCATCAGAATGAATCAAAAGAAAGCAACCCAAATCTCGCAATCCTTTACCGGATCTCTCGTGGCCAGAGATGGAACAGACAGAGCATAAAGAAAGAAAGTTTTGACAAATGAAACGATTAGAAAACTAAACTTTTAAAGACCCAAAAGAAGCTAACGTGCATTAGCTGTAGAAAAGCTTGCAAAAACTAGGATTTGCAAAGAAATTTGGAGCTATGAGGAGGAGAACAGGACGAGGAAGGTTGCGGAAAGGACGCGTAACAAGAAGAAAAATAAATAAATAAATAAAGAGGGTGAAGGGGGCGCAAGTTAGAAAAGGGTGCGCCGGATTTGTCTGCTGTCGGTCGTCCGAATGAAAGTGCCAAGTCGGAATCGTTGACGTGACGTGTCGGTCGAAGGCACGTCAGTTCCTGGAATGGCGGTGTTTGTTTGTTAGTCATTTTGTACGATTTATTTATTTATTTTTGACGCCCTTAGGAGACGCCGCCAATCAAGTGGGACAGTGAGAGTGTTTGCGAAACTCTGATCAAACCATTGGATTATTTTTTTTTGGTGTAAACCATCCGGTTTCCGGCACCATATGGGTGTTCGATTAATCCGGACTCGCCACGGGAGCTCACACTAAACGGTAAATAGCTGGCCACGAGGGACGTTTCATTCCCATGGGAGAGTCGAACTCTCCACCACATAGTTAAGGGGCAGAGGCGAGCTACCACTACGCCACCCATTGTGGTTAACCATTGGATCTTGATGATCGCAAAATGATGATAGTAATACGTGGAACCCTACGTGTGTGGACACGTGTGGAAGCCAGCGCAGGTTAAGGTAGGGTGCGTGGAATTGTAGTAAATATTAGTTTTGTCGAAGCTCCTAAGAAAATAGTTTGATTGATTGATTTGTTCCAACACTCCTCTTAGGTGGAAATGTATGGAAACCGCGTTTGTTTGAACTTTAGCTTTGATTACTGCAAATCCAAGGACATTGAAATCTCCACTTTTTTTTAATATATAAAATGTATGCGTCTTCCTAATTAACTATCTTATCATTGTTATCAATCAGGGGTAGGGTCTACATATCAAGATAAAGAAATATCACATTTTTTCTTGATTATTTAAAATCCATAGCAAATACCAAAAAGGAGTATACAACATGACTTTATGAACAAATATGTGATAATCAGACCGAGTGAAATCTGATTGAAACCAGAAAGAAACTGCACGACCAACCTTTGACATGCTGAATCAGTTTTGGAGTTCCAAAAACTGTTAACAAGCTTTCTTAGGAGGGGACATATTGCCAATGAGAGAAGTTACGGTGCTGATTGCAAAAACTTGCAGCGGAAATCCTGCACAAAATAGGAAAAAGCAAAGGTAATTTATGAATGTCCGATGCATGGTTTCCTAACAAACATACGTGGTCTGGGCTAAGATTGATGGCTTACCGAGGATAAGAAGAAAAACACAAAGAAGTTCTAAGTTCGTTTCCATATTCCCAGGATTTCGAATAACCTATTCAAACAAAAAATCTCATGGGTCATTACCAGTGTTGAAGAAAAGGAAAAAAAAAAAACTAGAATCAACTTCTCAATTCCAAGAAGTGCGCACTAATTTTCACCACAGGTAGTAGAAGTGTGTGAAAGAGAGTGTTTAATTTTTTCCAGAGATTAGAAAAAATGGATGATGTCAAAAAAGCCTATTATTCTCTATTCACCATCGCCTAGACTACAGGGGCTTGAAAGCAGATTTAAACATACTTTGTACCAAGCCTTTCATTTTCTGTCTGTAGAGAGCTAAATTGTATCAGGTTGTTTACAGATTATGTAGTTTTTGTTATTCAGTTAGCAAGGAGGTAGAAAGGTTGTTGCTATAAGCAGCTACAATTGTCAGGAAAGTTGGATCATATATTAGTTAATTATTTTAACCTGGTTAGCTAAAGTGCATTAGTATAGTATAAAAGCAGTTTGTAGGTATATGTACAGTAAATATTCCGAGAATAGATAAATTTTCTGAATTGTGGAGAAGTTTCTTTACCCTCTTGTAAACTCTCCTTCAATTGATATCCAACTAAAATACGTATGATTTGACAATCGACCAAAGATATTGGGATAGGAGTTACTATATATGCCATTGAGCAATAGTTCAAATGGCAGAAAATCTCAACCCCAACACCTATGGCTCTCAAGTTCAAGCCCCAAGAGAAACCAAAAAGGAAAGGAACAGCTAAGTACTGCCAATGTTAAAACTTCAAAGAAACTGATTTCGTTGCTCTTGCTGTCCAAACCAACTCATCTTTATTCCTTGGGAAACCATAAAAGTTCGGTGATTCTTATTTATATGCAATAGTTTGATCTAGCAAAATTTTCCTACAAAGCAATAATCCAAAGTCCAAGCAACACAACTCATAAGGAATGCTCTATGTGAACAGGAAGAAAGGCCCCTATGAAGCATATGCCCTATCCACCTCAATGTTGATTCTTCAGCCAGAAGTATGAAAAATGAAAGCTAGAAATGTCAATCAATCAGCCCAGGATTCTTAAATAGCATGATGCACTTACATGTAACAGAACACTAAAAATCCTGAGCTCATTTCACCTTCCACAGTTCCAGTCACAAATTTATACATTATAAAGTTATCGAATAAGAACAGTTCATCCAAAAAAAAAAACCTACACAATGTGATAAATACCAAAAAAGTCCACAATTATGTGAATTGAAGTAAATTTCAAATCTTCTATTCAAGTTTCAAGTTCTAGTCAACGGAAGCGAGATAACTAAATAACTATGAATATGTGAAGCATGATCAACCAACTGACCTCTAATGTTGATTTCCTCGTATGTGCAGAAAACAATGAGAGAAGTGCTGCCAGAGATGACATAATAATGTAAACTCTCAAGAAACTTGCTCGGCTCCGCCTTCGACCTTCAAAAAATGAAAAGAACCAGAATTGCCATGTACTAATAAAACTCAAGTAACCAAAGAAAAGAAGTAGAATGCAATAACCAACCTAATTCCCCAATAAGAAGAGATAACAAGCCAGCAGAAAAAGACCAAATAGGAAGTGCTTTCAGGCCCTTCTCATTGGATATTGACATGACTGTTGACAACAATCCTATCAATTGGATAACGGCCTATATCAAAATGCAAATTATATCAAGAACTAGAAACTCTAGAGCTGGAAGAAATGAAATTGATAATTATGATTGAAAGAAATGAACACACAAATGCGCACAAGGAACTCCAGAGCTGGAATAGTTTCAATGTTATAGAAAAAAGAATACAAGGAAAAAGCAGATCATTATAACAAAAGCAGCAGTACTTACCGCATAGCAGATCATCTTATACTATAGGAATCTTACCGCATCATCACTGTTATGACAATAGAATACAAGGAAAAAGCAGCAGTACTTATCCTCCTATTTCATCATCCCGAAGACAGAGTGCATGAAAATTAAAAAAAAAATCTGGAAAGGAAGAAACAGGGCATGCAACAATTTTTTATTCAAATTTGTCAAACTGAAATCAAATTATGCACCATTAAATATAAAGAACATTGAAGCTTGGC
>JAOSBP010000009.1:10423255-10437539 GCA_027563825.1 Erythroxylum mucronatum
CTCAAATGCAATTAGCAAATTAACCATCCCATTATGGTTATTAAATATACATTAGGCAATTCAACTTGTGGTTAGGCGTATGGAATTAAGTTGTGATTATATTAATCCACTAACATGTATTATTTCTAACATTACATTCTTGATTCATTTACTTACTCGACATAAATAATTAATCGCTTATGCCTACACTGTAAAGTAGCCATTATCATGGTAGAACCATAAAGTTATTCTTCTAAGGATCCCACTAGCCACTACTTAATTGGTAAGTGGTGTTCATCACGTATCATATAAATACTTAATAATATAAATACATATTAGAAATTAAAATTGTAGTTTAAACGTGTAAAAACATAAAAGAGTATTTTTATTCAATGGAATAGAACTTTTATGAGAATTTCTTAATAACTATCTTAGAATAAAAAGTAACTTATGGCCAAATATTTATTTTTCTTAAATTTATTACTTCTCACATGTTTTAGTTTCTTATAAATTTTTATTTTTATTTCTTTTTTCTTTAGCCAACATGAACATAATTTCTTTTTTTTATGATTTCAATAATTGCATATCATGATCTTCTTATTGGTAATTTATTTCTTTTTATCTTTTTATCTTTTTTTGATAATTGATCCCTCTTTGTTTTTAGTTAGCTTAATTTATATGAGTCATTTTTATTTAGGCTGTCATGTGTGTTTTCTCTTGATAAATGGAATAAAGGAAATTATTTTTAAAGATACAGTTTTTTTAAGGAACTTATATCACCTTGATATTGTGTCCATTGTGTGTTTTAAATTTAAACTAATGGAAGAGAAGTGTTCATGTTTTGGTTATTTGGCATCTATAATAAGTTCTTGACTTTAATGACTAACAGTGATCTTTTGTTATATTTTTCAATGAAAATCTATTTTACTTGACTATAAAATGCATAAATTCAACTTTTGACTTTTTATATCAGTCACCATTTCACTTTACTATTTAGTAGTGAATTAAAAGACTTTGATACATTCATGTAGGAAAGTGAAAAGAATATAAGAGTGGTTTATATACTATAAAAATAATTTAAGGTTTTAAGTTGGGATGTAGATATTGTATGTAAACCACTCATCTTAACTAAGAAAACTACAAAATTTAACTTAATGCAGTTGGAAGTAAAAGTTTTAAAATTTGTTTCTAATGAGTGATAAATTATGTTAGATGATCATTGTTTGCTTATTGGCATTGTTGTATGAAATGAACTATTCAGGTTTATGTTTACTTTATAGTTGTTATGGTAATTATAAGTCAACTTATGATTTACTTAGTATAATTTAGGTGATGAATTTCTATTAGATTAATTCTTTTATAATGAAATCAAGACTGGAATTTTGTGGGTATTAAAAGGGATAGTGTGGTATTTCTTTTTCCCTTGTTCATTTTTTTTAGGTCTTAGACTAGGGTATCCACCGGCGGACCCAGTAACTAATCTCCTCGCTAGTTTGTAAGCACCTATATTTTTATTCATTATTATTCCTTTAAGTTTATATTATTTAATAGACAGGAGAATAAGCTGCTAATATTCAATTTTTCTTTGTGGAATGTTATATCCGTCTTTTTAAGAAAATAATTCGATTATTATTCTACTATGTTTGGCTTTCGAAGTAGGTTGTTAAAGAATCAGCTTATGCAAACATCAGTCCCAACTGTTTTTCAAAAGCGGTTGAGGAAGTTGAAGGTGTTGATGATTAAGTTATCAAGGTTGTTAATACTATTGATACATTTAGACTTGAAGTTAGTAAGCTATATAATCAATCCATTCTTATTTAAAATTTTCCTTCTTAGAGTATACTAAACTAATGCTTATTTACTTCATAAGAGCGCCATGCTTTTGACAAGAAATAATTTGTGACCTACATAAAGATATAACTAATGCATCAATCAATAATTTTAGTGAATTTTCATCTTCTACATCAAAAAATAAATTGTTATTATGAATGTAACTAGTACCCAAGAAAGTATGGATATTTTTTATATAGTCTTTTTTAGTCTTAGACCAGGGTATCCACCGGCGAATCCAGTGACTAATCCCTTCGCTGGTTTGTAGTCTTTGATTATGAAATGATTGTTTGATTATTTTAATGATTGCTAGTTTTAAAGATACTTTTCTTATTCAATTATGATTTGAACAAAAAGGCAACTAATAATGTAATACTGGCAATAGGCTTACCCATGGGCTAGCCCCAACAAGTTTTGTAAAATAATTTTTAAAAAAATTAAAAATGTAAAACAATATTTTTTTAATTAGGTTTGGCCACCTAGACCCAGGCCCACTTGAGACCTAATTCTTCTCAGTAAAACAATGTCGTTTTGCTTAAAATAGTTGAGTCTTGAGTCGATCTAGCCCATGGGTCAACCCACTGAAACACTTGAATCTAAACCCATAGCCCTCCCATTTCCATCCCTATGTATTAGCATGAAATTGATTTGGAACATGAAAATGCTCTTATAAGAATATACAAGATTTATCTTAGTTAAAGCACAAGTGTTCTTCATGAGTAAGCAACTCATGAAAAAAGATGTGGGAAGAGAAAACAAAATTGTGAATAACATCAATATATTCTAAATCTAAAACTAAGGGCTTTCTATTTCATTTTATTATTTATTCAGTTCTTCATACTATTTATTATTATTGAAAATTAGTTGTAATTAATCTCATTTTAATGTTGGATTGTTGTAAAAGGCTTAAATCAATTAGAGCATCCTTATGATGAAAATAATGATTCAACTACTATAAGACAAGAGAAGAGCATAGTGCCACAAGGGAACTACTTTAAAATAAAACATAAAATATTGAGAACTAGCATGTGATGAAGCCAATGATTCGACTGCTTTAAGATAAAAAGAAGAGTTTGATTTAACAAAGAGGTCACCTCAAAATAAAAGAGTGAGATCAAAAAACAACAAATACATGTTAAAATTTGTTATTGCAATAATTATGAACTAGTATAATCTTCCATTGAGATTACAAAGTTAATTAGTAAATTTGGCAATGAATTAATGCGAACTTATGAACATTTTAGCTTCAATGTTTGCATAAACAAGTTGAATTCACTCCACAATTAGAAAATTCTCTCAAAAGGTATTTTTTCTAGTAATTTGAAACACCTACAAATACATGAAAAATATGCAACCCGAATACAAATCTACACACACATTGATACCTTTTCGGGATATTATACTTTTTATAATTATAATTATAATTTTTCATTTATAAGGTTGTTACCTAACTTCAAATAAATGTTAACTTATGTCTTCAAGATCGTTAAATTGATCCGCAAGTTGAATTTCTAAAAATGTGTACTTCTTGCCAAGGGAATTAAATTATGGAACCTACATATAAAATTTTCATTTTGTTATGGTCTATTATAAGCTAGTTAATTTCAAATTAATAATATTCATTATACTTATAATATTGATTAATGTTATCGCCCATCCTCTTCAATAAAGTATTTATATTAAAATATTATAACTAAAAAATCAAAAGAACCATGAAAATAATAAGCTGAAATATACTAAACCAATAGGAAGTTCAGTGCTACAACTATAATAATGGAAGTAAGTAATAGAACTTAAATTGTATTATTGGGTAATTGCTTCACTCATAAAAGAAATCACCATTTAACTAGTGTAAATGCCACCATTGTTTAGAAGAAAATACTACCACTATATACAAAAGGTTACCTACGCCATAATAGTATACAAAAATGTCACAATATTATACAAACAATGTCATCACTCTATACGAAAAAATACCATAACTCTTTATAAAAGATACTATTACTTCATATAAAAATGCTAAAACTTCGAAAAAAACATAAATTTAGTCAAATTTGAAATTAATACAACTTTATATTACAAATATCATAATCATATATGAAATATATCACCACACTATACAAAAAGTACCACTACTCTTTACAAAAAATTATAAACAAAAATAATATACTGATAATTATCTTGATAACTTGATTTGATTTTATCTATCTAGAATGATTTTAATCACCTTCTTGTTGGAAACAACTACAAGATGTGTTCTAAAGCCTTTCTCTTAATTGTCTGCTAACCTTAACCTAAAACTAAACTAAAACCAATCAGTCAATGGACTTAGGGTTTGGTAATTATGTCCTAGGTCATGTTCATCACTTTTTCTTAAAAAGAAACTCAACATACAATGGTTTTATGTCTCTTATTAATCTTTATTTGACATATTTAATCATATCAATCAAAGATAGATGAGAAATTCATGCTTAATTTAAGATGCATTGTTCCAATAATGTATATTTTTCCTTTTTAGGAAGATATAAGCTAAACAAGAATGTATCTTAGGCTTTTTTCTTTATTAAAAAATCAAAACAAAAAATTTTTGGATCTCTTCCTAAACTTTTTGTATCATCTTAATAAGAGATCAAATGAGAAAGTTACCTTAATTTTGAGAAACATTGTCTAAACTTTCTGTAATTTTTTTCAATGAGAGAAATAGACTAGGACTCAGTCATACCCTAGACTATATTTTTTTTTTACTTTTTTAAAGAAAAAAATCAAAAGATAGATCGTTCTAATATTTCCGGAGCATCTTGAATCATATCTTTCAGAGGTCAAATGAGAAACTTTATCCCAATTTAAGAATCTTTGACTTAATAATTAATTTTTTAAAAAAGAGACATGACTTGGGACATAGTTGTCTCCTATGTATCAATCCATGTTTTTAAAAAATAAAAACAAAACAAAAATTTATAGTCTTCTTAAAATTTTCATAGAATCTGAAATTGTTTCTATTAAAGATATAATGAGAAAGTTATGTTTAATTTATGAAACATTATTCAAACTATTAAAATCTTTTTCTAAAGAGAAATATAGCCTAAGACACAAGCGTTCTTCACTTTTTCTAAAAAAAATGAAAAGAAAAGTTTTAGAACTCTTCCTAAGTTTTCAATGGAATCTTGAATCATCTTCATAAAATTTTAGATAAAAAGATATACCCAATTTAAAAATGTTTTCTAAATTGTTAAAAAAATTAAGAGAAAGATATAACTTGGGATATAACTATGTCCTTCATTTTTTCTAAAAAATCTCAAAAGACAAAAGTTATTTTAAAACTATTCTTAAACTTTTCATAACATCTTGAATCACGTCCATCAGAGGTAAAATAATAAATGTATGCTAAAATTAAGAATTATTGCCCAAATTTTCAAAAAGAATTTTCTTCTTTAAAGAGAGACACCGGCTTCTACGCCTCGTTCTTTTTTTTTCTGCAAATATTTAAAATATAATTATTTTTGAGAAAAGTTGAATTGAATTAAGCCATAAAAGGCAAAAAAAGGAGTACAAATACATGGAAACTTGCAAATTACGAGGACAATGCTACTATAAGCTTACAAAAGGAATACAAACTATGGTTCTAGAGTAGGAAGTGTTTACACCCTCTAGTTAGAGCTAACAAACTGTAGGTCCTGGTACTTATGCTTGTAAATGGCAATATGACTTCTAATAGTCTTTGTTAGTTGGTTGAAAAATTGCTCTTTGCATAGGCGTTTATCATGGAAAATGTGATTGTTTCTTACATCCTATACTGTTGTTACCAGAAATGGTAGAGAAATGTAGAAAAACCATTTGATAGTTTTGTTTGGAAACTTTAGGTTAGAAAACCAAACCTTGACACTACTCGAGTCACTTAGGAAATCACTGATTAGACATCTGTGCATTAAAGGTTTCTAAATCTCATAGACAAAGTTACATTAGAAGAATAAGTGATATATGTTTTCCTCATATTGTTTACAAAGAATGCACCAGTTTGTGAGGCACAATAATTATGCAATTCTATCAATAGTTGGTAGCTTATTTTTCATTACAAGCAATAGATTAGTGGAAATTCATGGTAGTTGGTGACTAAATCATATAATATTAGTCTAAGGGGAGTTTCTAAATTGTTAATTAACAAGCATCAGTCTACATGAATGATTAGTGAATATGCCATTGGAGGTGTTCTTTCATATAACTTTGTCATATTCAGTACTGATAGCTGCTTGGATAATCTCAACTTTCAATAAAATGGGGATTAGATCTTCTCTAATGAGCTCCTTTTTTGTTAGAGCTTTTGCAGCTGTAGCCTTTTCTTGACTCAGTAGTAAGAGAGTTGAAGCTTCATCCATTATCTCCAGGGGACTTATAGATAACTAATTATCTTACCAGAAGTTATAGAGTATAACTAGTTAAGTGAAATGAGATTTATAAGCAAATTTGAGACATACATCAAACTATTTAAAGTATAAACTATTTCATCGAACATTCTAATTTTTATTGTTGCAATACTAATAATGTTACAATGTGAACTATCATTCAAAAATTCATGACTTTCTTTTATTTTTAAAACTAATCAAACTATTACAGCCTAGAGCATATGTAGACTTCACATCCAGATTCTAAATAATCACTCCATTTGAAAAATAGTGATAATTTTTTTAGAAGTTAAGTGAAATTCTTTGTAGTAATAATAAATAATACTTCTACCTCTAACTTTTGATAATCACGAGATATCTTCCTTTCCTATATAGCGTTACCATCAACATTCCTTGTACATCTCCAATGTTTTGCCTTTTAAGTTTTATATAATAATAAAGATGCTTTACTATGATCAAGATTCATTATATCCTTATATTCATTAATGTTTTGACTAAACCATCATAGGACTCTTAAGCAAAGTAAAAGGTAAAAATGCCTTATCTTCTTCTTTAACCTTGATACCAACTTTTTGTAGTTGATCTATGAGATGTTGAACAGACTACGATGATCCATGAGATTTTTGCCTTTTTACATCTTTAACGATACAACTATGGCTTCATATATAATTTGTGTTGGTTAGACTCTGTGCTAGATTAAAAGTTCTCAAATTTTTAAAATTTTTGTTGATCAATCTTTATTACTAATGTTATATACGAAATAGAGTTTTACTATGCTAACACAACGAGCTTTTAACTCTTCCCATTTTGTTTCTTTTTTTGGTTGTTATGGTTTTTCATCTTTACCTTTCAAAGCTTTTATCAGACCTTGTTAGACAAGGATATCCTTCATGCTTTATTACCAAACATTGAAATTTGCACTTCACTCGAATTGCCCTATAGTAAAACTAATCATTAATGTTAAGTGAATTAACTACATAAATTAAATGTAGGAAGTGCCAAGATAAAATTACTTCCATAAATAAATCAACAGAAAATAGGATTTTGAAAATAAATATGAACACACGTTAAGAAATTTTATGAAGTTCAGAAACATTATCTGTTTACACATGAAGCTATTGCTTTTCTTTTCCTAGAACAATAAACAAGATAACTATACCCTTTGGAAAATTTTCCACACCTAAAGTCCTTTTAAACCCATTTTTAACCTTTAAAGTATGCCCTCAAATACCTCACTTTTATTATAAATACTTTTTCACTCAAAATTTTATTTATAATGAAAGATAGGTCCTACACAATGATAAAATGTTATCTTGATATATTAATTGATATTATCTCCTTTGTTTTGGATTTATTTTGATGCTTAAATATTAAAATTAATGTTTGTTTTGTTTTAGGAGATGAAAAGTAGAGATTCCATCAAGTTAGGACATTGTTCATGATAATCAAAAATGTTGGATGAAGTGAAGAGATTGCTGCAGTGGATAAGACTGATCACTTGAAGAGTTGGAGCTTAACTAGGAACCTTCTTTCTATCCCTATCATGTAGGAATCTGAATTTGTTTTAGATAGACATCTTTACAAGATAGAATTAGCTTAGGATTAGATCAAGAAACCCCTATAAAAGGGACGCTCCTCACAACAGAATGAATCATTCTCTTCTTACTTATCTCTTAATTCTTTATCATTCTTCTATTTTTGTCATTGGAGAAAAAGCCATATATGTTAAACTCAACTATTTTCATTCAAGGGGATTTGATATTCTAGTTGTAATCTTGTGAGGTTTTATGTTCTAATTAATTAATGTTTTAATTCAAGTATTTCTTATTTTGAGTTCTTATATTTGATGAATGATTAATATTGATTAATCTAACAATTTAATTTAATGTTGATTATTATATCACTATACATGAATTCAATGATTTGTAATTGCCATGAAGGAATGGTACAATTAGCAAATAGGTCATTTATGAATTTGTATATTTAACTTATGATAAACAAGAAAACAAAATTGAATAGTTGTAGCTATCTTAATTATTTAATTAAGGGTTTAGTATTTTTCACTAAGCTTATTACAATCATTTATTTGATATGGAATGCTATCACACTCAATCAATGGATGGTTAGTTTTGGTTTGGATGCTAGGTTTAAACCAATTAATTTAGGAAATTTTAAGACTTATTATGGCTATCCTAATATGTTTCAGATTAACTGCTTGAATTGTTACACTTATTCTTTTTAGACCAATGATCAATGTTCCAATTAGATGAGATCTTTTCCTTGAATCAGAGTTGCGTATTCTTGAATTTATCCCTTTTATTTCAGTTAATTTATTTTGATTCCTAGTTAACTTTGTTTAATCAATTAATTAGTCCAACCTCCCCCCCCCCCCAATTAATTTTATTATTTGAAATTAAGAAACTAGTGTTTAGTTCTATAAGGACTCGACCTGGTTCCACGACTACTACAAAAAGTTTGGAGAATCAAAATTTGGGGGCTTTGACAACCTACCCAAAATTTGGCACTATTGCTTAGGAACTACATTAGTTTCTTAGTTTTGTTTTGTTATTTTATAGTTACTACTAACCTCTTTTCTTACATGACTCGTGCTTCTCAAACAGGTAAATTACAATATAATCCAGATATTGAGAAGACAATGCATCATTTGAGAAAAAAGAGTAAACGAGGAAGCGGTCATTCACCTTCAGACGTGAAAATTGAAGTAGATCTAACAATTGACGATGACTCTAATTTTCAAGAAGTGAAAAAAAAGATAGCAAATATCAACCCTAGAATGTTGAGGGAGTTAGCGGCACTGAATTTGAAGCAATAACTCTTATTCATACAAATTCTAGATGTTAAGGTAGATTTCAAATTGAAATCTAGTTTGATTCATTTACCCCCTATTTTTCGTGATCTTACAGGTGAAGATCCACATAAACACATGAAATTATAAACACCTAAAGGAATTTCATGTTGTCTGCTCTAGAATGAAGCCATAAGGGATGATAGAAAAACAAATTAATCTCACGGCCTTTCCATTCTTATTGAAAGATAAGGCAAAGGATTGGCTATATTATCTTCCACTTGACTCAGTGACAATATGGAATGAGATGAAAAGAATATTTTTGGAAAAGTTCTTTCCTGCATCAACAGCAATGAATATCATAAAGGAGATATAAGGGATTAGACAAATTACTAAAGAAACATTATATGAATATTAGGAAAGGCTTAAGGAGTTACGTGCCAGCTACCCATATCATCAAATTCCTAACCAACTTTTGATTCAATGCTTTTATGAAGGACTATTGGTAATGGATCGAAGTATAGTCGATGCAACTAATAGAGGAGCTTTAGTAAATAAAACACCTAAGGCAACCAGACAATTAATATCAATTAGCTAAAAATTCTCAATAGTTTAGGACAAGGATGGATAAAGCTGTTAAGCGTTTAAATGAGGTAAGTAACACCCACCTTGAGGATAAAACTTTAGATTTAACTACTCTAGTTAGTTAAATGCTTATAGGTCAATTGCAATCGATAAGAGTGTACAGAATATGCTTATTCTCTGGACATCTTACAGATATATACCCTACATTGCAATAAGACTCTTTTCAAGAAGCTATCGCAATAGGGGGCTTTCCTAGTTAACCTTAACAAAGATATGACCCATATTCTAATCACTACAATCTAGGATGGACCGACCATCCAAACTTGAGCTATGGAAATCAAGGAGGCGAACAATGATCTCAAGGTCACAATTTCCATTAACAACCTCAAGCTCCTACATATGCACAACCTCAATCTTCAAATTTAGGTATGTCTTTAGATGAAATTGTTAAGTTACGTGCTACTAATACTCAACAATTTTAACAGGAAACAAGGAAAACCTTTCAAAACTTAGGAAATCAAATCACTCAATTAGCCACCTCAATAAGTAAATTGGAAGCGCAAACATCAGGAAAATTACCTTCCCAAAAGGTGGTGGATCCTAAGAAGAATGTGAGTGCAATGACTTTCAGAAGCGGTATGGAAATTCAATCTAGAATTCCTTTACCAATGGAGGAAGAAAAGCACGATGATGGCGAAAAGAGCGAAGAACTTCCAAATCAAGAAGCAACAGAGGTAAAAAAAATGATTTACCTTCATCAATATCAATTAATGCACGTGTACTTTCTTTTCCTAGCAAGTTAGCTAAACCAAAAGAAGATGAGCATGAAAAAGAGATCCTAGAAACCTTTAAAAAGGTAAAAATCAATATACCACTTCTTAAAGCCATTAAGCAAGTCCCAAAATACACGAAATTCTTGAAAAAGTTGTTCAAAAATAAAAGGAAGTTGAAGGACAAGGAGAGAATAATTTTGGGTAAGAATGTATCAGTTGTTATAAATAGAAAATTACCAGAAAATTGCAAAGATCTAGATATGTTTACACTTTCATGTGTTATTGGTAATAAGAAAATTGAGCTTATCATGCTAGACTTAGGTGCAGTCATTCTAAATTTATCAAGCTTTAAAGCTAAATTCTTTTCTAGAAACTAATGTGATTATTCAACTAGTATTTCCAGTGGATTTTTACATCCTGAAAATAGATGGAGATAATGTTGAACATTTTGCTTTGATTTTGTTGGGTAGGCTATTTATCAAAACAGATAAGATGAAAATTGATGTGGATGAGGGTACTCTTTCTTTAGAGTTTGATAGAGAGATATTAAACTTTAATATTTTTGAAGTAATGAAGCACCCTAATGATTTCCAATATGTTTATCATATGGATATTATAAATTCATTTGTGTAGGATATGTTTAAAGAAGAAAGTGTTGGAGATGAGTTAGAGTTTAAAGATAAATATGAAGGTAATGAGCAAGTTGATGAAACCTGTGGAGTTGTAGAATCATTGTTAGCAATGCTAATAGATTCAGAAACTTTGATGATGAAGTTACTATAACTCACAAGAAAATCTTACCTTCTGTTTAGAGGCTCTAAAGATAAAATTGAAGGTGTTACCTAATTGCCTAAAAATTTATATTTAGGTGATGGAAATTCATTGCTTACAATCATTTCAAAAAGGTTGACTATAAAGCAAGAGGAAGGGCTAGTAGCACTGCTTAAGGAGTACAAAATTGCAATTATATAGAAGTTAGAGAGGAGAAAGCCACGTCGAGTATAATAACATTAAACAATTGCACTTTTCTGGAGGCAACCTAGAATATGATAGCTTTTATTGATTTTGTTTTACTTATATATAGTTTGTATTTGCTTGTTATGAAGGTAATTAATGTATTGGCTTAATGTATGCTTGCCGACAAGCAAAAGTCTGATATGGAGGAATTTGATAAGATGTTGTCTTGATATATTAATTGATATTATCTCCTTTATTTTGAATTTATTTTGGTGCTTAAATATTAAAATTAATGTTTGTTTTGTTTTAGGAGATGAAAAGTGGAGATTGCATCAAATTGGGACATTATTGATGATAATCATGAATTTTGGATGAAGTGAAGAGATTGCTACAGTGGATAAGATTGATCACTTGAAGAGATGGAGTTTAATTGGAAAACTTCTTTCTATCCCTATTATATAGGAATTTGAATTTGAATTTGAATTTGTTTTAAATAGACATCTTTGCAAGGTAGAATTAGATTAGGATTAGATCAGGAAAACCCTATAAAAGGGATGTTCCTCGCAACAAAATGAATCATTCTCTTCTTACTTTTCTCTCAATTCTTTATTTTTCTTCTATTTTTATTATTGGAGCAAAAGCCATGTGTGGATAAACTCAATTATTTTGATTCAAGGAGATTTGATATTCTAGTTGTAACCTTATGAGGTTTTATGTTCTAAACCTTTAATTAATGTTTTAATTCAAGTATTTCTTGTTTTGAGTTCTTATATTTGATGAATGATTAATACTGATTAATCTATCAATTTAATTTAATGTTGATTATTCTATTGCTATCTATGAATTCAGTGATTTGTAATTGTCATGAAGGATTGGTACAAGTAGCAAATAGGTTATTTATGAATTTCCAAATTTAACTTATGATAAATAAGAAATTTAAATTAAATAGTTACAACTATCTCGATTATTTAATTTAGGGTTTAGTCTTTTTTACTAAGCTTATTGTTATCATTTATTTGATATGGAATGCTATCACACCCAGTCAATGGATGGTAAGTTTTGGTTTGGATGCTAGGTTTGAACCAATTAATTTAGAAAATTCTAAGACTTATTATGGCTATCCTAATATTTTTTAGACTAGTTGTTTGAATTGCGACACTTATGCTTTTTAGACCAATGATCAATGTTATAATTAGATGAGATCTTTCCCCTGAATCGGAGTTGCATATTGTTGAATTTATCCCATTTATATTCAGTTAATTTATTTTAATTACTTGTTAATTTTAGTTAATCGTTTAATTAATCTAACCCCCAATTTATTTTATTACTTGAAATTGGGATATTAACGTTTAGTTCTTTAAAGATGAAACCTGGTTCCATGACTACTACAAGAAGTTTGAAGACTCAGAATTATTTTGAGGGCTTCAGCAACCTGACCCCACAATAAATGAGAGGTAGCCAACAAAATTAAAACCAACATTTGATCTTTCGATATTACAATTTTTTCCTAATATACCAAAATGATAATCCCCATATACAATAATCTTGAATGGATCATTTTGTATACATTGGGAAACTTATGAATGTGTTATAACAATAGAAATAAGATCATATGTTGTCACTCTACCATCCAATAATTGAAACTGTCTTTTTCTTTTATCACTTTACCATTTAACAATTGAGACTAACTTTTTCTTCATCAAATTGAAAGTACACTTTATAATATTATTAGCACTTTTTAACCCCATCAATAATCACCTTTACTTTTTTAAAACTTTAAATATATGACTATTATTTTGATTATTTTTATGCCTATCATGATTAGTATTATTTAAATTACTATTATGCACTAATAAATTATCTATAATATATAAGAATAATTTAGTTAGAATTAATTGAGATAGTCATGGCTACTTAAATGGTGACTCCTTAACTTTTTTCTTTTCTACTGCTTATTCATCCATTAAACAACTTTCTTGGTTATGATTTAAGTTGATGAATTACCTTCAAACAAAGAAGTGAATCTCATACAACATTAACTAAAAAGGGTCCTAAAAATATAAAAATCATGCTGAATTGGTATGTTAAATGGTACTGGTAGTTTTGGACAATACCAAACAATATCAACTGATATATTAAATAGTAGTGAATGCTAGTAAATTTAGGCAGTTGTTGGTTGATTAAGATATCAAATAAAAAGGTTATTCCAAATCCAATGAACCTAAGCTAGTTAAGGCTTAGTGTTTATTCTGTTGATGGTAGTTTTAATGTAGCAAATGGTAGTCTTCTTACTGATGATATTGGAGATGAAAGCCAAGGCTATGATACAATAGCTTGCTGGTGGGTTAATTTTTAGTGATTCCTAATGGGTTAATTTTTGTTGATGAATAGTTTTTCAATAATGAAAAATGGGAAATTATGAATAAGAATGAGAAACTAAAGAGTGAACATGTGAAGTTTAGTGCTATAATTCATGCATAACAATACAAAAAGAAAAAAGAAGGAAAAAAGAATTAAATTATAAGTAGACATTGAAGTTTGATGGTATGACTCATGACTGATAAGATGTGATAAGAAAGAAGAAAAAAGACCAGACTCCATGACACGACCCGCCTTCTTGGGCCGTGTTGGCACTAGAGAATGGGTAAGCTTAATGCCACCAAAACCCGTAGTAAGCCCAACTTTTCTAAATTCTACTGGAAAACCGACATGACCTATTCGTTTGTCTGATTAATCCTTATACCTGCTTAATTGGTTGTAAGAAGCAAGGATCTGAATTTACAATTCTCACATACAACAACTACTTATCATCAACCAACATCATTCTCAATAACATAACAAATCCATACATGATATATGTACATATGATTATGACAGACCATGGAGCGTCTAGAAGTATCTGCAAATTTTACATCATGCCAAAAACATTACTTGATTGATTATCCAAGCGAGTC
>JAOSBP010000009.1:10445267-10464735 GCA_027563825.1 Erythroxylum mucronatum
TATTCTCAATTGTAAACTTGTAATACACTATAATTTTAACTTAAATATGATCAAAATAAGATATGAACTGATCATCACTAGATGTTCTTAATTCATTCGTTGTGATAAATACATTTTCTTCGTAAATCGTCTTGATAAGGCTTTACTTTATTTAAATTTTTGGTCAAATTTGAACAGTTTGCAATTGTTAGAACTCATTTAAATGCCTCAAAATATTAGAAATTAACTTGCAATTTTATGAAATATTGGTTAAATTTTCATCTTTTGCTTATAGAAGAAATATTGACCAAGATATAGAGTTTGACATTAATACATGTATAACTAACCAAGAATGTATATTTATTTGATATTTATTTATAAACAACGAATATTTTGTGAAACTATAATTCGGATAATAATTCAGAGTTTAATATGTTTACGTTTGTAAGTTTCATCATTGTACTTCAAAATGAGTATTGGTGAAGGTGTCGCATGTAACCGGAAATAAGAGAGATAATGATTTTCAACTCAAATAAAATAGTGGATGTTGAAAAGAAGTATGTGGCTGGAACATTTTGTAAGTGACCATACGATTTATATAATGTTTCTAGCAAAATTATAATATTAATGTAAGAAAATTATAATATGCTTATAGGCACTTATATTGTAATAAGCGATAGCGTTATTTGGTTTTCAGTGTGATCATAGTACAACTCTCTTTTTCCTCCCTTATTTAGAAAGACAAAGCATCTAAAAAAAAAAATATTATAAACCAACAACTTTGATAAATTTGACTTATTAATTAAGTGAACATGTTCTTCGCAACAATTCTATAAATGCGAAAGTTTTAATGAAAGAAAGGAAGGGAATTTTGCAAGGTTTAAAAAATCAGACCGAACCGGACCGTTAGGTCCGACCAAAAAAAAATTGAACCAGTTAGTTTTTATATAGAGAGATTATTAGGTGAAACTGAACCGAATCACTAACCGATTCAAACTTTTTTTGGTTGAACCAGACAGTCCGGTCTAATTTTTAGAACCTTGGATTTTTGTAAAAGTTTCCAATTTGGATAAGCTTGGTCATTAAAAAAAGATAAAACAAATCAAAAGCAAACCAATATATATAATCATATATTCTTCAAACGGTTAGGTGATGATCTAAGGAAGCAGGCACCCAAAAGGGCCCGCCGTCTTGTTAGATAATATATAATAACGAAACACAAAGAATTAAGAAACGGTAAGTAGGATCATTGCCTTAACATCCAATTGTGATTCATGCACGTGCTCTGACATCAACATCACGTGACATCCCCTACAACTAGATAAAGTTGGTTTTATGTGAGTCCAATTTATTAAATAGATTGATACTTATAAAATATAATAAAAATAGAATAATGCGTTAAAAAATTCAGAGGCAGACTTCTAGAAGATTTGACTCTTTTTCACATTTAAAGACATAAATTCACAAATAATTTATACAAAATGCCAGCTAGGCTCATATATTGAAACGACATGTATGCCACGCTATTAATGTCTTCGGACGACACGGTCAAACCTAAGGACCAGTCCATGTTTGCATAGCCAAATTTGTTTCTTTGTTCTTTTTGTTTTTTCTATAATCAAAAAAAGAAAAGAAATACACGCTGCTCACATTGGTGACCTATGATTTCTTTCGAGAAGCCCTTCAAGAACAACCCTCTTCTTGTGCTCCTCCGAATCCAAGTCCGGTTCGGTCGAACCGATTTTTCGAGCATAATCAAGAGGGTCAACCACGGTGCGTAGACGAGGAACAAAATAAAACCATGCACAGGTGCAAAGAACCGCACATACTCGACCAAATAGTAACATGAGCAATAATGTCACCGTCATAATGGACATGCCAACGATGGGGTCGGAAGAACTTTTAGCCATGGCACCACTGTCCTTTTGAGTTTTTTTCACCGTGACCCGACTGTATGCTGGGAGGTTTTCTTTACAGACCGGGTTCGGAAAAGAGATTGAGCGTGACACTGAACTGGGTCGACCCGAGTTTTGGTTATCCTGTTGGGTCGATCTGGTTTTTATGGCATCACTCCGGCGGAATCCTAGTCGTTTGTTGTTCGTGTCAATTGGAGAACCGACATGTTCCAAACTTTTCCCACGTTCAAGGATGATTTTCTCGTTAGTCATAGAGCCATGTCCTGTCTGAAATAAAATTAAGTGAATACCAAAAATACTACTGTAATAATGAGAGCTTAAATAATTAGCTTACAGCGCTAAAAATAGTAATCAAAGTTACGAATAACGTCTAGTTAATAATATTTTTAGTTCGATACAATACAGTACGATCCGATATGGTATTCCGGACAGTGATTTTATGACTATAATGGAACAGGTAAGGAAGTTGTTTTGCATATATACCTCTCGAGGTTTCAATCTAGGTGCTTCTTCTGAGGAACTTATTTCCTGGGTACGTGGTGGAATCTGGGGAGATGCAGTAGGATTTGGAGGACTTGCAGGTATGTCAATGGATTTGCAGTCCAACTTTGCCCTTCTCGTTGAGTAGGTTCTCTTGTCATGTATCTTCTTCTTTTCGGACACGGTAGATTCAACGACCGGAACAGTTCTTTGGCAGCCAAACCTCGACAGAAACAGCCATGGTCGTTTTTTCTTCTTGGTCGTCTTGATAATATCTGTTTGGACAGGTTTGGACTTGGTGGATTTTTTCCCGGAAAATCCAAAACAAACCATAAAAAGGGATGTTTTGGGAATGGCGAGTGGAGGTTTTTTCAAGGTTTCATCCATGGGGTATGCAGAGAAAGAGCAATCGGCATTGAGGGCTTTGAATATGCTTGGAGCGGTTGGTTTCTAGGACCACTGTTTCTCTCTAAATAATCATTTTCTTGCTGTAATGGTCAAAAACCCGGAGGCTAAGATCAAGTATTCAATATGTTAAATAATTATGATGGAAAATAATTAGAATTTTTTTTTACGAGGTGTTTTAGAAGGGTCCTAATTATGAGAAGACACATTTAAGTCATTCACTTCCAAACTAATCTTCGTTCGAGTCGAATAAATCCCTTGTAAGAGGTAAAGTTCTGATCTCAAATTTTAAACAACTACATATATAAGGACAATTTAAATTTACGACTTCACTTAAATAAGAAGAATCCCTTACTAACTCACCTGCAATTCAAATTTAATAATTAGAATAATTTGGGAAAAGGGATTTGTAATTGTAAGAGAGAGATACAGTTGCATAGATTTCGTTAGGTTTGATTTTTGAGAGAAGACTTTGGACTTCGAGGCTTGGTCGTTTCTCTCACACGTTTTCGCTTGGACACGTTTTCACCTTCTCCATTTAATTGATTTATATACCATTAATTTAGTTCAATTTCTCTCAAATAATAAAATGTTAGTTTAACACATATGTCCGCTCCTTTATGTTTGGTTGTTTTAACCGTCACATTCTGTCTACTTGTCTAATCAGTTTCACTGTTCCAGATCTTTAATAGGCAAAATTTATACAATTTGCCATGCACCTGACCAAACTAATAAGACTATTAGAAGGCTGGAGTACCTTTTTTCTCTGATATTTAATTATATATATATAAATTAAATAT
This sequence comes from Erythroxylum mucronatum, assembly GCA_027563825.1. Classification (NCBI taxonomy): domain Eukaryota; kingdom Viridiplantae; phylum Streptophyta; class Magnoliopsida; order Malpighiales; family Erythroxylaceae; genus Erythroxylum; species Erythroxylum mucronatum. Next base: position 10,448,848 of record JAOSBP010000009.1, read on the forward strand.
ATATTTATATGAGTTTTATATAAATATGTAGATGGGATTTAATAAAACATGATAAGAATTAGTTAACTATAACAAAGAATCCGTTCCTCTATAACCAGTTCTTAATTTTTTTTATAAACTTAGGTAAAATAAAAAGACGTTTTTTTTGCCTCTTTATTTTTTATTTAATTTTTTCTATATATTTGTGTGAGTTTTATATAAATGTGTGGATGAGATTTAATGAAACATGATAAGAATTGGTTAACTAGAACTGAGGATATGTTTCTCTTCCTATTTTTTTTATAAACTTAGGTAAAATAAAAAAATGACCTTATTTTTGCGTCTTTTTATTTTTTTATGAATGTCAATAATAAACCCTTATAAAAAATAAAATGAGACAAAACAGGTCAAATTAAGAGTCGGTCCTGAGTAGATATCTTTTCCGACTTTGCTCTTACCTAAGTTCACGCCAGACTATATGTGTATATAACATATATTTATATATGCAAATGAAAGTTTTTGTCATAGCATAATGAGTTTTTAAAAGTTCGGATTTAAGTTAAGAATTTACTTAATTTTAATTGATGTGATTTTTTAATTATTCACCTATAAACTTGTTTTAATAGTTGAATTAATAATTTTTAAAAAAATTTTGTTTATAAACTTAGTTTTAAGATATGTTATATACTAAAATTTATAATTGATTGGTTGAATTGACAATTTTTTAAGTACACTGTGTTTAGCCCTTGAATATAAGTTATATTTTTTAAATATGTAAATTGAAATAAAAAATCAAACTAGATAAGGTTTAATATAATTAACTCCAACATACATATCCACACGCAATCCACCAAAAATATTATCAACGATACGATGCGGATCAGGAACAAGGGATTGTGACATCGTGAATGGCATGGCATTGACATCTAATCTAACACATACGAGTGACTAACATGTTTTGTTTTTGTTTTTCCTTTTCAAGAACATGATGTGGGAACCGTATAACTTTCAAAATCAATCAAGAGAATCTTTAATTTTATTTGTTTTTTTATAACCTATGGATACGTGGTTTCAAAATGACTTACTAATCAACGTATTGTAAGAGAAAAATCACCGGACATCGTGTGACTTGTATTTAAGGGTGTTAATTTTGGCTCAATTCGATCTAATTTTGACTCAGGTTGATCGAGTCACAAATAGGCCACAGGTCAAAAGTGATCGACCTAACTGTTGGCTTATAATCAGACCGTTATTTTAAAAAATGATGTCGTTTTTAATATTAAAAAATATAAGATAGGTTAGATTGACCCGACTCGCTCATAGTCAGTCGAACCATGAGCTGACCCACAGGTTGACCTATCCAGGCTCAAGGACCTAGTTGGCAGGAGCGGCCATTGATAAAAAATTACATTCTTCAAAATAAATATTATCAATTTAACTTAAATGAATCATTCCTTTAATAATTTATAAAAAATTTAAAATTTTATTATTAATGTTTATAAAAACAATAACAACAACGACAGTCCTACTAAAAAAAAGGTCGTTTTTGATAGACATATAAATAAATACTTCCACAAAGAATAATAAAAAATGCAATTTAATACACAATACAATACATTTAGAATATAGTAAATTAAATACAAACACCAGGAAAAAGACAAGTATCAAAAGAAATCAAACCAGCCAATACAAGATATTAATTAGATTAAGTAAGACACTACTTAGGTCAAATAATTAGGAGGAAAGTACCATTTTAAAAAATTATAATATTAATAAAAAACTAACTATAAAACAAAACTCGAAGAAAAATATTTAAAAGATCTCTCTAAATAAGATATTTTATTAATATCTTAGTGCATCAAAATTTTCTATTGCAAACATGTATTTGATAAGTTCTAGCAAAATTATATTATTTTTATTACTTCACCTCAATTTATACGGTATACAATTTATGAAAAAACTACCGTATACAATTTATACGATAGTTACGAGTTTATGGAAAAGCTAATTTATGATCGTCATCTTAATATTCACTCAAACTCCCACTAAAATGCAACATTAGAAAAGATGTGGTAATACACAATCTTACCTCTATTTAATAAAAGACTATTTTTTACTATTTCTAATAAATCAACATGTAAGAAAAAACGAATTTATGTCAAGAATAAAAAATATTTAAATTTTAGTAGATTTAGTATTAGTTAGGTTGGCTGCGCTAGGCCCAGGCCCATCTACACACGCCCACCACGGCCCGTCCGGTCCATCAAGAGTTAGACTCCCATGCAAACACGACTCACGTGAAGACCTAAACCTAATGGCAACTCCAGGTATAAAAGGTACTATTCTACCGTGATTCAGGTACGACAATACAACCCTGCTTCTCTTTGTTTACAACGGCCACAACCCTACAAAAATATTGACTTGAGCGTCGGAGGGGCCTCCCGGGAAACAACCCCCGGCATGCCTTTGTTTGTTTTGCAAGTGTTCGATAATCAAGATCACACAAGATTATAGGTCAAGAAAATGACATTCCGACCCAGCAAAATCCGGCAAAACCAATTTGCATTTAGCTTTAGGCTTATGCATATAATGGCTCAAGATGATTATTGCATTAAATAACTCCTTAGGGATTAGTGAAAGCCTCCATATGATTCCTAAATCCATCCTATATCTCATATTTAGCTTATTGGTTAAGAGTTGATCTCTCACATTGTTAACTATTGCATAAGTTAGGATTCTTTCATGTGTGGACTCATTCACAAATATTCTTTGATTCCTTTCAATCTCCATCCTTCCTCTTTTGGTTCCTACAACACTAGTTAAGTAAATTCTGCCATCTTAGAAGGGGGACATTCATGTGAAATAATTCACTTTTCTAAGACCATATTCTCCTTATGCATTGGTAATCAAAGAAAAGGTGATCCATAGGGTCAGTGACTTAATTACATAAAACACACAAATCAGTTATGTGTATATATTTTTTCTCAATCTATCTACTATACTTAGTTTGCCTTTAGTAAGTAACCAAGGACTGATAGATGTACAATCTGTATGTTTGTTCATTCTAAATTAAATCATGTCGTGGAACTTTTTAGGATTTGCACCCCACCCCCTATAAACCTCCTCTAATTTTACTTTTAGATAAGGATCTATTAGTGCCTTATACAAACTATATGAATCTCCTCTGAATCTTATATATAACTTGTATTATGTTTTTAAGGAATCGAAGATAGGATAACCAATATACATGCAAACTATTTAGTCCAAAATTAACCAACTGTCTTCTGTCTGCCATTGATAAACACCTAATATTGCTTGAGCTTGTAATTCTATCATTAATCTTCTTAAATAGTGATTTGAAATATATATAAATGGTCTCTTAGAATTTATTGGGATGCCTAGATAGGTAATTGGAGGCTTGGATAACTTAAGGCCTATTAAATAAGATAAGTAATTAGAGATTGCTTCTGTACTCGTGGATACTATAATCTGACTATTATCTCTGTTTATTGAGAGGCTTGACAGAGCTTTGAAAACATCAAATTATATCATTAAAACATACACAAAATTAGAGTGCTTAAGAGAAAAGCGTCAAATTATCTACAAATGATAAGTTTGTTATCCTCTGAGACTTGCATTTGGAATGGAGCTTGAAGTTCTTATCCTGGCTAGTCATGTTTCTGATCAACCTTATAAGAATCTCTATAGCAAGAGTGATTGGGAAGGAGGATAAAGGATCTTCTTACCTTAGTCCCCTTGCACCTTCGATAAGATTTGTCAGCTACCATTTTCTAAAATACTATAAGAGACAATGGTCACACATTGAGAGATCTATTTGATGAATGATTCAATGAAACCAAAGGAATATAAGATATTTTGAATAAAGTTCCAATCTTAGGAATCAAATGTCTTATGAAAATAAACTTTAATGGCACAGTTCTTGCTTAAGTGCTTCCTATTGTAGTTCTTGAATAATTCTTGAACTAGTAGCATGATATCCCCTCTTAGTCTTCCCCTAATGAAGGCTCCTTGAGAGCTATCTGCTGCTTGTGGAATCATGAACTTTAGCCTATTGGTTAGTAACTTCAATCTTATTGATGGTATTACAACAAGAAATAGGACGAAATCCTTTATGTAGTTAGGGGATTGTATTTTGGGAATGAGACAAATATGTCTTGTTAAACTCGTTTAACATCCTTCCATTCCTCAAGAATTCAAGGATTGAATCTATCACAATTGTTTTAGTATAAGGCCATGTTTTAGGGAAGAAGTATATATTGTACTCATCTAATCCTGGTGCCTTGTTAGGATAAAGAGAAAAGAGTGCTTCTTTAACATCTTTATTATCAAAAGGTTTGAGTTGGGATTCATTCCTTAATAATGCTTTTCACCATAGCGACATTGAAAAAGGCTTCAGAGATTGCTCCAACTATTTTGGTAAGAAAAATTATAAACTTCTTAATAAAGATCTTCTTTAGAAGTAAGCATATAACCATTTGCATCCTTTAGAGAAATAATCTTTATTAATATTCCTCATTACAAAAAGAGATATAAGGAAGAACCGAGTGTTTTATCCCTATTCTTTAGTCACTCTTGGATCTTTTCTTCAATAATGAATGCATAGCTCTCTCCTTATCCTTCTGTTGCTGCTATTTAAATGTTGGAACCATTGAGTTTATTAAGATTTTTGAGCTTATTCTTTGATCCGTTGAAGCTTTTTCATACAAGTGAATAACTTACTACCTTTATTGCTTTAATTAAGCCCCCTGGAGATAACTAACTCAAATCCATCCATCTCAGTTAAATAATTGTTAAATCAAAATGAAAATTTCTTTGCTGCAGGCTAAAAATGTTTTACACAAAAAAATTGATGTATGGTCATATAACAAGTAACTGATGAACATGCTATTTTGAACTTAATATTTATGCTCTTTAATTAGAAATATTAAGTCAAAATCTCTAACACTATCCATTTAAATATATATAGGGATATTGAACTTTAGATATAGGGAAAGCAGAAGAATTATTAAACTATTTGATATTCTGAATTAGGGAAAAAAGAGGTAATTTGCAACCATACACTTCTATATATATATGTTATTAGATTTTAATTAACAATTATTTAATAATTTTTAATTTCTCTAAGTCTAGCTAATCATAAAATATTTTAAAAAATAAAAGAATATAAGTTTACATAGTATTTGAATCTCTGCCTTTATTTTTACTGCCTTTCTAACTGTCACTATTATAAATAATAAAAATTTAATAAAAAGGACGGGGAAGTTACAGGTCTTATGAGAGAACCAACCTCAAAAGCTAACTTGAAAGGTGGGAGAGCTCATAAGCATATAAACCCCACATCAGTTTCTTTTATTACCGATGTGGGACAATTAGACCGTAACATTCCACCATGCTTCGCAGCCCAGGCACTGGTGGGTTGGCTGTGCGCTAGACCTTTTCTAGCCCCAGGCGAACACTGCTATACTGATGTCACCACCCACGTACCCACAGGCTGGCTGTGCGATAGATCTTTTCTAGCCCCGGGCGAACACTGCAATGCCGGTGTCACCACCTATGGGCGTGGCACGAGGACTTGAAGGAGTGGTGTTGGCTCTAATACCAATTATTACAGGTCTTATGAGAGAACCAAGTCCCAAAAGCTAGCTTGAAGGGTGGGAGAGCTCATAAGCCTATAAATCCCACATCAATTTCTTTTATTACCGATGTGGGACAATTAGACCGTAACATAGGAATGAGGAATTAGCAACACTGGCTTGTTATATATTTTTTGGTGCTTTCTATGTTATAATATGGCCAAGTCCAATTGTAAGCCATACAAGCTTAATCATGTGGGGAAGCAAAGGTTCATGAACATTTTAAAGAAAGAACAACAAATACGAAGATTCGTTTAAGTTTACATTGTACAACACTATTTAAAAATATATATTATAGTCAAAATTTAGATACCTTCAACCTGACGGACTACAATAATTTAATGGTAATGAAAATGTTGCACCTAAATGATGAGCTCAGATTAAAAGAGATAAGAAGCCTACTTGGGTGCATTACTTGAGTAATTTATCATGCGACATACCCTACCAGTCTCTAGTGTTTAGACACTAACATCGCTTTACTAAAGAAAGAAAAATTCAGCACAAGATCTCGTGGTTCTAAATTCTGAAGTCCACCATCATCAAATTTTTGATACACTTATGTAAAAAGAAAACCAATCATTGGCATAAGGTCCTCCTGTGAAAGTTTTGCAAGTTAATAATTTTGTTAAAGTTGGATCATGAATGGACAACATACCATTTCATTTGTTTCTAGATTTTCAGGAAATAGTGTAGTTATAATGATGATTGTATTCATGATTTGAAGAGTTAAAAACCGATTTTCTTTCAAATTTCATTATTTAAAGATATTTTGTATTACTAATTATGAAGTCTATATGATTGTTATTACCTAATTTTAATGGAGAATTATATTAAAATAATTTTTAAATATTTTTATTATTATAAATCTTTTTAAAATAATAACGCAATATTTTAAAAGTAAAAAACCACACACGAGATTTATATATTTCCACTTATGAAATAGGGCACATGAGCTTTCTGAGGAAGAGCCAGAGCCACCATCATATCAGGTTACGATCAACATGCCATAATATACTGTAAGTGGAAACAGAAATTCATCAACTCAAATCTTGTGTTTTCTCAGCAGTTGGTCGATGCAAGTCTAAACTGTTTAAGAAGACCATTTACAGTCTGAATCATATGAATGCTAAAGCCTAAAGTTTGTCATTACAACAGGAATGCCTGCCACGTGGTTGTAACGTCTTCCATGCAACATGGGGCAAATCGTTAGTCACTAATAAAAGAAAATCAAACATGAACTTTACTTTTTGAGTTTTTTTCCTTCTTTTTGAATGCGAGAGTCATATATTTACAATTAGTGTTCAAATGACAGGAGCTAAGATCACAATCTCTATAAAAGACCCTGATCATGATCCTTTGTGTTTGTCAGTCTTAGCACGCAATATAGACATGCCATATTGGTGTAAGGCATCTTAATAATTGCTAAAATTCTATATGCTACAGATACCATTTTGCAATCTATCTCCATAAAAGCTCGCAGGTAATGCCTCCAAAAGCTTGGTCAATGGAGGATGTCCTAAACTTTAAAATGGTTAGTGTAAGTGGTAACAAGGTCGGTGATCTTTTCTGTGAATCATTAATCCTTCTAACACATGACTGCCTAAGACTTGATCTGGAGATCGCAGTTCTCTGCAGATGTAATAGACTTGATAACATATTAAGTTATACCCTCTCATGCTCAAATCTCGACAGCCGAGTATCAGATAGAACAGTGAACAATTGTGTGTCTACAAGTAGCTGCAAAACAGAGAAAACAGGAATCAGCAGTTAAAACAGGCACTTTAATAACATCATGAAAGTCGGAATCTACAAACCTTAATAAATGGTCGGTCCCTGCTGGGAAATGAATCAACAAAGCTATCCTTGAGAAGTAAGGAAACCTGAAAAGAAGTTATTTGAACTGAAAAAATATATCTCTTACCATTTCCTACCAAAAGAATAGATCCAATATCTACTAATTATAGAAGGCATGCAGCAGTACTTACTCTATCGTTTGACTGTACACTAGTTATTGTATGAGACCTCAATTCTGAACAAAGTGATTCCATGTAGCACCTCATAATCATCAAAAACTTTGATGCAGCCTCGGCCTGAATAATTATGCGTATCAGTGTAGACAGGAAATAATAAAGCAATAAGAAATCTAAAAGATGTTAACAATGATAACAAAAGCAGCTGCCATAAGCAGGGCAGTTTTGCATTTGAGTCGAGTAAAACCTGTGTTTCGCTGCACCTATACACAGGATGCCTTTTAGCAACTGGACTCTCAAATTGTAGTCTAGCATGTACTGGTCCAAGTTCACGGACAAGCTCTTTGTACCTTGGCAGTGTTGGCAAGTGAGATGATTTCACCTGGAATTTTAAGAGGAAAGTAAATGTTTCCATAACTTGCCTCTGTTGGGTTTTTTACAGGTCCAATGAACAAATATTTTAAGGTTTAGGCTGAAAGACATCACAGTGACTTTTGTGGTCTAGAAGCGAAGAACAAGAAGTTCCACATAAATCACTAGTGCCGAGACCCACCACCAGCAGATTATTCTCACCATTCAATAGCAATCATTGTAACTGCTAATCTGATTATACTAGAACAAACTTGATGATGTGCCATTGCTTTTCATGACAGGGTGCATTATGCATGTTATGGATAGTCTAAAGGCGTAGCAAGCAATGGCCAACCTACTCTATAGATATGTGAAAAAGGTTTTCCCTAAGAACAAATTACCTGGTCCTTCTGCACGTTGATGTGGACAAGATTAAATGTTCTCAACTTCAAGTCAGCAGGTTTATGTTGGATGCCAACCTGGAAGGAAAAGGAAGCTACATGAAACCAATGAGACAATCTTCTAACAACTGAATCCAACCTACCAGAGTTCCTCGAAATGTCTGCTGAAAGTTTCATTTCTTTAAGTATTGAAGTTATAAGAAAGTATGTCTGTTAAGTGTGTCAATTACCTACATCGATCAAGAGAAAAGATAGTGATTTACATAAAAAGAATGCATTAAAAATTTTTGGGCTGAAGATGAAGTCCTGCCTTATATGTTAACCACTTATAAAACCTTAAACCTAACAAACCATTATTTCCTAACCGTTATAGCTAACTCCTCTGAATATGAAATTTCACATGGTATCAAAGCTACTTCCATTTTCTACTCCACCTCATCAAGTAGTTCTACTTCTTTTCTTCTCCGGTACTTTCACATGTAAGTTTTTCTTTAGTTGACAAGTCCTACCTTGGTTATCATCATCTCTCCTGCTTTAATGACTCGCTGTGCTATATGTCCAGTCAAGTTTCCCTCAGATTTCTTTTTGGCAATTTAATTTCTCCAACAACCCACCCTTTTCCTCAAAATATTGGGATTAAATTGCCCTTCCATTTTAAATAAAGGCTAAAACCCTAATCAACAACAAATTGTTCTATCTTCTCCTTTTCTGTTTTACATGATATCAGAGCTGAATAAACCTAAAAAACATAAAAACAAAAAGCAACTGCTTTCATCTATGCTTATGGAAGAATTTGAGAACATAAACTTCAGCCAGTTGCCTAGCTAATCAATCCTTACAAAATCTCTGCAGCTAAACTCACCCCTCAGAAAAGATGCAGTGATGGATGATGATCAAGTTTCCAGCTTGTTGTTTGGCCACAGTGAGGTGCTCAATCAGGCCATATATAACAGTTTCTACCTTGCTTGGAGCGTGCTCTCATATTTACCACACTCAGACTCTATCGGATCCATAAGTCATGATATCATTTTTGTTTTAATTAACCTTGCCCGTAAAGATATTTTATTATTGCGAAACTTTTAAAAATCCTTTATTAAAATGGCAAGCAAGATTCATAAAGAATAAAATTAGTCTTCACCTGTTTTTTACTTTTAACCTAACAAAACTATCCAATTCAATCCATATTTTGATTAAGAAATTCCGGCTATCAACTTTAACCCCCAAATACCAACCTTTGAGCATCGATCCATTACTGTTGACTATTCCACCAAGTTTCATCTTTTGTAACTCGTCACAGTTTAGTAGCTAAATGAGAAAAGATAGCAGTACGCTAGAATCTCCATTCAACAAGCTATTCCATTCCTTTAAAGAGTCAATGACAGTCCCATTGCCCTCTAGCTAGCAGATAAGCATGTGAACAGTTTTACGGCAGAGAACATGATGTGAGTCATCTCTCTCACCTCAGCTAAGCACCTTAACTCCATTCTGGAGGCTAGAAGTTGTACAATAATCTAAACACAAAATGCAAGGTTTCCTGCTGCTCAAACAGAAAAATCTCACAAATTTGACCAGTTCATCTTTTTAGTATTATCTGATATGGTGTCCGGACTAATAATACTAACTTCAAATAGTGCATAAAACCACTGCACTCTTCTGCATATGGTGAAAGGTTCAAATGCATCCAACTTATGCCTGCCCAAGATAAAAATTATCTGGCCATGAGAAAGTTCGGTTACGTTGAAAATCTACCTTTTACACCATTCTATTAATTCCAAAAGAAATCCTAACGTGTTCCCAGAAATTCAAAGAGTGAAGCACAGAACGTATAGGGGATAAACCGAATTATGCTGAATAGGAAAAGCTAAAGAAAATTAAACACAGGCAAATGGGATTAGAAAATTGACACAAAATTCACTGAACATGCAAGCAATTCATCTCATCTATAACAAGAAAAATACAGAACTCACGATATAGGGAACTGGAGCATCAAGAAAATCCAGCATTGTTGTGGGGAGGATCTGCCAAATATTGAGAAAATATTTGCTAAGAACCAGCTACTGGAGGACTGTAATCATCTGTTAATGGCTTAAGCAAAACATGCAATGAAAATTTCCAATCACCAAACCATGTAAAAGAAGAGAAAGAATGTTTCATCTCTACTATGACTATAACAACCAAGGTACTATTTGATTCTGTATCCTGGAAAGACATTCGACTATATTCAGAATAGAAATTTATAAAGTTTAACTCACTGAAATGATTCTGTATTCTGGAAAGACATTCGATTATATTCAGAATAGAAATTTATAAAGTTTAACTCACTGAAAACAGTATCCCACATATCCAGAGTATGAAAATAACTAATGAATTGCTGATGCCTGATCAACATACAAAAAGGTTAATATTTAAATTCTTTCTACTAGAAACATAACAAGGTCATGTTATAATTGATACGGCGGTATCCAAGTTCTGAAGTACTGGGATAATTTATATGCTTCAAACTCTCCTGCATGCAGATCATCACCATAGAAGGTATGCATAAATGAATGCCAATAACTGATCTTTATAGATTGCTGCTACATTTTAATGATGGTTTGGGAAAATAGCACTCTTGTTGTTCACCTTCTGCACCTACATTCTTTGGTTTCTGAGCTTCACCTCTGGGTGTTTCATATCTAAAAGGGCCATGAATACAAATTCTCAAGGTACTTTTGGATGCATTAATTTCCAACAGAAAAGCATGAGATACAGAAACATTAAAACTAGAGGACTCTAGTCTAGTCACAATATATTTTGGCCTTAGTTCATCAGAAATTCAACTTCCATGATTCAAACCCCTAGAATAGATTCAAAAAATAACAAAAAAGAGGAATAGGATTTTGGACAGCTAACATCAAAGTTGTCAAGTCCAGAACTTACAGGAAGAAATAAACTCTGCCATTGAAATGGACGAATCATGGGAAGAACTGAAAGCACGATAGCAGATAGGACACCCTGCAGGAATTTGGAACTAGTGTCAGCAACCTTTAGTTAATCATTATGAAGCCTGTTGAGCATCAAGAATTTTCAAAATCTGCAAGTTGAAACCACTATTGCAATTACTAAAATGTTATAAGTTGACATAATTATCTTCGACAACTTATCAACGTACCAGGTTAGGGTACACCACTGCTACCTGTTTTTCTAGTAGTGTGCCAGCAATCAAAGCCAAAACCTGAAAGAAGAATAAGTTTCAAACTCAACACACAAACAGATGAATACTGGACATCTATCAAGCCGAATTCTGCATAGTTTGAGCCTTAAGTATGCACATTTGGTCATTGGAAAAAGTTCAAATCTCTGTAAGAGAACTGCTAGTCTACATGTCTCCCAACTAGCATTACATTCATCTTAGATATATGCAAAACTGGATCCAGCTGCCTAATAACAGGGTAGCATACTCTCCTCAGGAATCCTGAACTATTATTAGAGCATAAACTGCTAAACATTTACTATATTTTTCCGATAAATAACTTATACCCTGGAGAAGAAGCCAAATTTAAAGTAGATAGAACTTCACTTGGTTAGGACATACACTTTCAAGTGACAGAACTCGACATACAGTTGCCGTTGTCCATATTGACAGCGCAAGAGCTTCCTCAGCAGCCGCTAACTTTGCACTGACCTTTTGCCAAGATTAAAATGTTCAATTAAACATATATATAAGAAAGCATAGTCCAAGAAGGTGAAATAAGCAATGAATACCTCCGTAGCTTCTAAAGATTGCAGATATTTCTCATCAAAACCAAGGTCAGATACTTGAGGTCGCCGATACACTATGGCTTGTAAATGCTCCAGAGGATGAAAAACCATTTCACTTCCTCGTTTGGGTATAGACAAGGCATGATAACCACAAACTATCTGTAGCAAATCATTTTTGTTTTCCTGTCCCAAACTATAAAACTCAGCAAAAGTAGACTAATGACATATTGTAATCAGTAAACATGAAAAGCATTCAAACACCTACCCTAGCCCAATCCAATATTGAATCATCATCAAAATCCTTATCATAACTAGAGAAAAATTCATCATCTTCATCTTCTGGTGTCATGCTTCTAGCTGGACTGCCAAAGATAAAAATGTATTATTAAAACTGGATCGGCAGCAAGACAGCCTAGCACATTTAACTTCTATAGATGATGTCAACCATTAATTCAATGATACTCCAAAAAGAAAACGATGGGGTAACTAGCAAAAATCAAATCAGAGGTAATAAAATGGCTTCAAAAACAGTCATGAAGTTTTCAAATTTGTCAAAGCTCGATGTAGTTACATAGCTAATATATTATAATTGTAGTTCTGCTACCTGAATAAAGTATCAAAACTTCCAATACGCTCTAGTCTGCGGCTCCTAGAACAAGAAAATATCCCATTCTCTGGAGAAGTGTGGTCATTTTCACAGTTGCCATACATTCTCTCAAAAGTATCAGAACGACTTTCTGATGACTCTGAAGCACAGTCATCAAAGTATAGCGAACTCCTCCTAACATCCTTATCTACTTCCCTCACTTGACTAAAATCTGAAGCCTCACTTTCAGTAGTAGTACTTTCTGGAGAACGAGGTTCCCATTCCCTTGGTGATAAGGTGGAGTTATCCTCATCTTTTATAATTCCTGCAGCTGCAGCAGAAAGTGCTACTGCATTATCAATAGGTATTGCAAAAGCCATCCAATCAATGTCATTCTCCTTATCAGGGTCAGCATTCCCATTAGACTTATTATATAGTTTCGATGAAGGAATGGAACTTGTGAGCGACAGTTCATTAACAAACTGTGTTATCCGATTCAAACGCTCCTGTGCAATCATACTGCATCCAAATAAATAAAAGCTGTAAACAGCACTGTAGCAATGCAAGAAGTATATACACTTATTTCTGTACAGCAGTAAATTGACAACTAATCCATAAAATAGCAAAAAATAAATCACCACCAACCTGTTCAACATCTCATAGTGTAACTCAAAGAAAGGAACTTTTGTTAGTATACAGTAGCAACGAGGGGCAGAAACCAAAAAACGTGATCGTCCAAATGAATGAGCAAGGGGAGTTGATGCACCGGATAAGCCAGGTGCCCTCTGAACAATTTCTGTTACATGCAAGCAAACCCCATAAAGAGTATCATTGTCTGCCACCTGAGCCATGAAGTAAAGCATATTCCTCCATTATTTACATAAAATCAAGATTTCACAAGCAAGCAGTTTAGCATCAAAGTTCCAAGTAAAGTTAAGATCCAGTCAGCCCTCTCCACAGTTGCAAAGATTAACTGAAACTCAAACAATGATTAACGGGGAATCACGAGACTTTTTATCACCCTGAAAGCATCGCAATGGATAAAAGTTGACAGATAATAGAGAGCTAATCAGGTGAAGTTTGAAGCAGATATGCTACAAATTTTTATTGAAAGGACCCCAATTTCAAGATCCATAAGAAACCAAACTTCATGCAAGGGGAACTAAAAGTAAACTCCAGCTCTACTGAAGTTTTATGTAAAATCCCCAAGTTTGTCATCTTAAAGAAAGAATATAGTCTTTGGTTATGTGCATTACGGGAAGGAGGTCGAGAGGGAAGTAATTCTTCCAATCACACAAATAATGGTGCATGAAACATCCAAAATAATGCAATATGTAGCTATATAAAAGCATCTAATAAAAGTAACACAATAACTAGGAAAAAGAAAATCAGCATTACCTTGAGTGAAAATACAAATGCCAAATCATCTCTCCCCAAATGCTCCTGCATAAAATAAAAGATGCTGACAAGATTGCAAGATGAATTCACTAGACACTTGAAATGAAAAAAAGTTTTGTCCTCACAAACATTTTAGGGAGGACAGAAAGCAAACATTTCACCCTGCAATAAGGGTCATAATCTCAAATGAAAGAGAAAAAGAGAAAGCACAAATGTTTATCAACAGGGATCCATTCCAAAACCAAAAACCAGTCTAAGTGGCTTAAGAGACACGTACATGTTGACAAAAGCCAGAGTACAAGTTGGTTACTTCATCAATTCAAAGGCATGTGAATCTATAACCAATAGAAGATGAAAGATAAAGCTATTTCAAAGGAGATTCATAACAGAAAGAAGCAAAAAACTACCAAAGGTAACCAAAGGAGCTTTTAATGGTTCTTGCAACCTGCCTAGAAATTAGAAATTTCATCTGGAATGTTGTTAACAGTAAAAAATATGCATTTCATGTCCAGAAATTCTACAATGCATGTCAATAGGAAAAGCAAAAGGAGGAATTTCTAGTCATAAGAGATCAAATTACAATATGCTTTTGCAAACCTGCCCATAAATGAGTTCGTTGAGTTCACTCAATGATGGGCTCCTCTCCAACAACTGTGTCTGTAGAATGAAAATTGAAAAATGAAATGCTGAGCAATAATTACCACCAAAAATATGGAAATATTTAACATACACCAAAAGATTAAGGATATAAGAAAGTAGTTCAGTTCTTTGTCATGGAAAAGTCAAGAAAGTTAAACAGCCAAACAAAATGCATTGTGCTTTTGTGCTTTACAGGAGTCATAGGAGACAGCTACGCTTGGAAGACAAGCAACTACTTGGGCATAATTATTCCGACAAGAAGGTTTATATAATATTTTAAAACAAGAACTAATTAATGAACTTATACATGGTTCCAATACTGGAAGATGATGCCAAAGCATTAAGATGAGAAATGAACTTTGCCTAGTTCATCCCTACATTACTCCTTCAAGTATCTGGTTTCTATAAACAACATCAGACATCAATTTCATAGCTGATGGGGCCTTAATTTATAATCATTATGTCGAACTAGTTACCCCATCTCTGTTCCTCCAATTATCTATCCATTCTAATTACAGATGTTAATCAAATATAATGCATTTGAAGCAGTTTAAAATATCAACAAACAAATTAGACTAGTGATAGTTATATATAATTAAAATAACTCAATAGTTGAAGTTCTGGTTAACACATTACATTATTGACAAATTAAAATGCCAAGCAATCCCACCAAAAGAAATATGATAAAATAATCACATAAGAATAAGGCAAGTAGCTTCTCTAGATTTTAGACAGGAGAAGCATGAGAAGGAAGAAACTAAATTGAAGTTGTTGGAAGGGGCATACAGGAATTGAATTGATGTCACAATTTAAACCCCTCTCACCCTTGCAAATAAATCCATTAGGCAAAAGATGTGAGCAAATAAAACTGCACACTACCATATGCTACGACATTAGTTTTAACAAAACGGAGGGGAGGAAGTTCCATCTTATGATGCAGAATTAGAGAGAGAGAGAGAGAGATACTAGTTTAGGTTTCCTTATTAGAGACGGAAAATATTTCTACTTTATTTTATCCTTAGTAGTTTATGGATTAAGTTTATGTTGAGACTAGATTCCAGCAGAAGTATAGCAAGAGGAGGAATACGAATTCAGTGGCTAGGTGAGGGGGATGTGAGGGTAAAGTGGGAAATTAGGAGAGAGATGAGTCATGTGGAAGTTAGTTAGGA
>JAOSBP010000009.1:10464835-10476564 GCA_027563825.1 Erythroxylum mucronatum
TACTCCATTTTTGTGCTTGTTCTGTTCTGTGTGTGTGTTTGCTGAAGTGCAGGTTTCGGTATTAGGAGTTGAATCACGGTTAGAGCAAGTGGTCTCTAACAGTTTATTAGGAATAATAAAAATCCTCGTTAAATAGCATTTTGTTCTTAATTTGGAAGCTTAGGAAGTTTTCCTATTCCATTAGGATTAGGATTTAAAAACTTTTTGCTATATACGTGATGTCGGACAAATGGAAAAAGTATTAACTAGTAGTTAAAA
The DNA here is from genome assembly GCA_027563825.1 of Erythroxylum mucronatum. Taxonomy (NCBI): domain Eukaryota; kingdom Viridiplantae; phylum Streptophyta; class Magnoliopsida; order Malpighiales; family Erythroxylaceae; genus Erythroxylum; species Erythroxylum mucronatum. The sequence goes on from JAOSBP010000009.1 coordinate 10,465,094, forward strand.
ATCACAAAATTAGGAAATACGGTTGATTTTATGTTGTTGGAATATCAAGTTTTAGGTCTGGATTTCAGCTTGGAATGCTGAAGTTTTAGATTAGGTATAGCTGGGATTTTTAGTTAATTGCTGGAAATTTTAGGCCAGGATTTTAAGATTTAAGATGGCTGGAAGTTTAGGTTTAATATGGCTAGAATTTAGGGTTTTGATTACCGAAATTTAGAGAATAGCACAAAGAATGGAAGGTAGGAAACTAGGATCACTCCTAGGGTCTAAAAATCACTCTTAAAAGAAAGCATCATTCCTTCAAATTGAAAACTAAAGTTTGTAGAAAAAAATCAGGATTGTAATTCTTGAAGGACTGAGTATACACATAGAGAAGTTCTTAGAACCCTTATTCTAGTAGGAAAAGGCTCCTAACAAATTTAAATCTTATTCTAATAAAATTCTATAGATTTAAGTCCTAAACAACTAGGATAACATATCTAAAATAGAATAAAATATTTAATTCACTACTACTTCTTATCTAATAAAAAATCCTAACATAATCTAAATTTTAGCCCTTATCTCTATTGTTAACTCAATTCTCAATCCTCATCCCACCAAATTAAGGCTTGTAGTTGACTCATTTTTTCTCTTTTATTTCTTCGACAGACTTTAGCACTTTTGCATCAAGATGTGTTTAGACATTTCAAGGAATAAGAAGAACAAACTTATTTTTGAAGAGTGAAACTTTTCTAAGAGTCATTCTTAGGTATTTAGGAGTAATTCCCAAACTATAGAAGTGATTTCTAGAACCCTATTGGAGTATTTCCAATATCTTTTGTTATTTCTCCTAGGTCTGATTCCTAATTTTGATACAAAATTATAAGTGATCCCTAGACCTATCCCTTATTTTAATTCCTTATTTTCGATAATTTAATCATAAAACCCTCATTTCCAACACAATTAAACAACTTCCAGCAACCTAGATTTATAGTTTATATGTGTTTTATCAAATAATTTGAACGTCTATCTATTTTGCCTATATCAATTTGGTATCAAAGCTTTGGTATGATGACATGCAGTGAACGGGCATATACAGGAATACTCAACGACCAAGATCAAGACACACTGCTTCTGAAAGTTCTAGCAATTTTGGTTACTAATGATCCATGTTCACAAGGTATTCTAAGGACTAATTCATGAGTAAGAATTCACATAAGAAAGCATGTCTGACAAATTGTAGAAAGGCTAGATAGCCTTGAAATTCATTACCTACAACTCACAACTCCCACAAGAAGAAATTATGCAAACCAACAACCTATACTTGATGGTAGATATTGGAAAGACACTAATAAACAAGATGAAGGGGCTGACACTAATTTACAACACACAACGCAAAAAATCTATGCCAAAAAGTCATGTTCTGATTTTGACTCTTTAGATTTAATAGACTCTGCCTATGAGGAAGAGTTTGTTCAGGGTGATGCGGTTATTGGTAGTCTCCTTCAACTGTTCAATTAGAAAAGATGATCAGGAACTAGAAAACAAGAAGAGTTTGAAAATATTAGATCACTGAAGATGAAGAAAGGCAAGAAGCAATGAATCCTTTTGGTAAGTCAGTAAGCATCCCAAACCCTAAAGCTGAAACAACTGAATAAGTTTAAACAATTAAAAGCAAGCTGAAACACTTAAACAGCAAGTTTAAACACCAAGGAGAATAGGCTAAAACAAGAGTTGAAGGAGCTGAAAAGATTGACCAACAAATACTAAGGGTCTTAGAGTTTGTTGGTTCAAAATGTGATAATATTCTTGGTGGACAGGAAAGAAGCAGCCAGATTGGTGCAGATCCTATTTTGAGTGGTGAAGATGAAGTAAATTTGAAGAAAGGTGTAAATTTAACACAGAATACGAACAAAGAAAAGTTGTGCCTTTTCCAAGTCAAAATTCAGCAATGATGGCAAGTTAATGCTTTTGAAAACAAGAAGCAATAATAATTATAATCTTGATGCCTACTTGGGAGAGAGGCAATGTGATTTCCTTATGGAACCAACTCTGATACAATTGTGGAAGCCCAAGATCTAGAAAATGCAAGGGTTAACTTGAAGTTGGGGAGCAATTTGAAGAAACCACTAAAGAAGGCCTAGTAGACGGAGGTTGAAACATTTACCCTTCAAACCAGACTCTCGTCAGGCGGGCGAGAATGATGTAGAATAAAAACATTCAATAGTTTAGGGCTTTTTATTTCTATTTATGCTTTTAGTTTTCTGTTTTTGTTTTCAATTTTAGTATTTTTAAAAAAACTATTTGTTTAGGTTTTTTACTTTTGTTTTTAGTTTTGGTTTCTTCCAATTTTCAAAATTTATGAAAACTATAAAAGTAGTTTTTATTTTCTGTTTCTATTTTTTCACAATTTGATTCACCATCAATTAAATATATAGTATTTAATTATTTAATATAATAATTATAAATAATTTAACTTAATATTATATAATTAATTAATTAATTTTATTCATAAAAATTATAAATAATTCAATTTAATTACTTAATTTTTGCAATTAAATTAAATTAATTATTATTAATAAATATAATTAAATTTAAAATATCTTCAAAATGTATAAATTTCAAACAAAATTTGATTTAATAATTAGAATATATTTTAATTTATAAATTAATTATTTTAATAAAATAAAATAATTTTATTGATAATTCATTAATAAATATTATATAAGAGATTAAAATAATTTTAATTAAAATAAATTTATATTGGAGTGATTCCAATAGTTTTGTTCATTTCAAATCCTACGAGTGATTCCTAGTTCCTGATGTTAGCATAGGAGTATTCATGGACTTATCCTTTACTTCAATTCCTTATTTCATAAGCCCTAAAACCCTCAATTCCAGAACAAGTAAAAATCTTCCAGAAGCTCTGGATTTACAGTTTATTCATGTCTTATCAAATCCTTTGATTGTCCTCTACTCACCCTACATTATCATGTCTTAAACTTGAGTCCTTTAAGCCATAAGAAGCTAATAGAATAATAAGAAACCGTTCAAACTAAAACCTAAGTCATTAGCTGAGATTAATGATTCAGATCATATTATATAAACATACATACATATGTCTACATATGGGAAAAATCAAAAGTAAATTGAAACTAGGGTTATTACAAAAAAGTAGACAACACCAACCTTAACGCCTCCAGGAAAACAGAATGTAGCTAAATCTTTCATACGCATTGCTAATCTCTTTCCAGGAGGATATTTGAAAAGTATCTGCAGTTATAGCAAGAATAACTGCACTGTTAGGTTTCAAGAGAAGGAAAAATTGTTGACCAAGTTATATAAATAAAATTGTACTTGCATAAATTTATACAGAATAAAGTTGTTAACAGAAAAATTGACCAAGAAACCAACTATTCTGAAACAATGGAACTGCATTCTACACTACAATGGAACTACAGTAAAAATTGCTATATAAAACTGATCTGGAGTTCAACCTGTGGTTCCAATGTTGGGAAGGAAGGCCCCCTACTCTGTGTTGATCTAAAGATCATCATTTCAGCCTTTGACATTTCCCACTCCCACTTCTTTCTTCTCACAAATGCATCCTCTACAGTCTCAAGATTGGTGAAAGGATGAAGCCCCACAATAACAAAGTGCTCAAATAATGAGGTGGGCTCCTTGTATTTTGTATGGTCCTGAAGAGACATCTTCAGATCATGACTTTTATCAAAGATATGGATGCATAACTCTCATTACCGTGCACATATAACATAAGTAAACAAGTGACAAAATGCATGAGAAATGTTGTAAAAAAAAGCAAGCTGGAGCAGAAACTTCCGCAATATATTGGAATTTATGCAAAATGTAAACCATGTAGAGAAATTTTCCAGTTCTAAAGAAACACTTCTTATAGAAATAGAAAAACAAACAAAGCTCTCATAAGAACACATTCCAATCACTTCCCAAAACATATAAATTTGTATCAAATTCGAACTGGTAACTAATCCCAACATTGCAATTTATTGCATTTTCGCTCCTATTTGTAAATAGCAATAAACTTCAGCAAGCCACTGTAATCCAATGATGGAACTCAATTTATTCTTGAATTCTACGTTTTCATTTTTTATCGTACTTTTTGTATAGTAAAACTTAAAGGCCCTAGAAAATAACACAATGCATTTTACCCTTCCTTGTTTCTTACAAATAAAAGAAATCATACTTTCCAGAGATATTTTTAAGAGAAAAAGCAAAATGAGCAAATAAATGAGCTTCCTCAACAAGCAAAAGGGGCTAGAAACATAGAAATGGTTGATGGACTTTCTAAACTGCTGGCCTAATGAAACTCTTCTCAATTACATAGCATGGAAAATGATAATGAATCCCAGAAAAAAATCTCATCCTATTGTTATTTTCTGTGATTAGCTGCAGGAAATCACTTAAAAAGTGATAAGATTACTGAAGGACAAGTAACAGAGGTCCAAAGATATTTTATCATTAGGATACTTAGAGGTGAAAGAGGTACAATAATCTTGGGAAAGCAAGTTATAGACTTGAAACTCATGCAAATAATTCAACATCCTATCAAACCAAAGGCCATATATTCCTCAGAAAGACATCAATTTACTACTACATGCATGTTAAAAATGCACCAAAACTGTCCTGGTGGGTATGAATTGATTCCCCAAACTGCAAGGTACATTTGCTGAATCATGGTCGTTAAAACGCTGTGAAACACAAGTGCTGTTTCAGACTGTTAAGAACATCAATGATGTTGAAACTTCATCCAAGACAGCAAACACCTGTTCTAGTCGAAAGTAATAAGCTTTTTTTTTTCCTTCTGTTGGATGCTTAGCATTTGTTGCAGAATATAACTCATTCGAAAATTAATCATAGATATCGCAAGAGAACAAAGACAGTATTAAAATATATTGAAATTCCTAAGGGCATAGGGACCAGGTCTTTTCCCTTGGTTTATCCTCGAGATTTGTTATGAATAATCCAGAAACAGAAAACACCTAAAGATAGCTCAAACAGCATGAGACTTGATTCCAACAAGGAATAAACAAATGAGTTTATGCTGGGTATGACAAATATCAAGGTAAAACAGAAAGAAAATATCGCAGTACCGAGTCTTTGGCATGAAGCTGGTACCACTGCCGTTTCTGGTTGGTCAAGATCTCAGGATTGAAATTTGATCTGTTGCCTTGATCCCTTGAATTGGCACCCCATCTCCATGCCTTTTGTACCTGATTCTTTAACTTATGAAAACTATTGCTACGCGAATTCCCTGTAGTCAAAATCTCACTTTGGCTCCGCCTATGAGGATTTGGCGTCGTCGACTGAAAACTTTGATTTCCTGATGACAAATTATGCAATGTCTCTCCATCCTCTCTTAATGACTCTTCAGCATGCAATTTCTCCTCATCCATTCTTAATCTCTCCTCACACATTTGGTGTGGCACCGAGCACGGTGATGATGCCCCGTCCTCTAGTGGGTCAGCATCTTCCTTTGTCTCCATTTTTCATATCACCATGAAGCCAGCATCTCAACTCCCAGCCATTCCAGAAAATCCACAAGATACCAACTTGTACAAAGTGATTTATCGCCGAACAGTTCTCTATCCTGAGGACTTCAAATTCTGACGGCTGTTTAGGCTATTTGATTTGTGTAGAAAGCACCTGTTAACAACAAACAAAATGAAACCTACGTGAACAAAAATTGTAAAGATGCCATAACAGAGTCCAAACGGCGAAGGGGGGTGGATTACATGAAAATAATAAAGTTCCAAATCAGGAACTTAGTAGCTCTTTATCTGCCACAGAAAACGCAAAATAACAGAAGAAAAACTTGCAAACAAGGTTGAGAAAGCATTGATTATGTCTTACAAACCCAAAGAGACAAAGGAAATGGAGGGTGGAATCAAAAATTGAAAAAGAATGGCACACCTTGACTATCTTCTTTTCCTCTGGTTCAGCGATAGAGAGGAAGGAAAGTTGCTAAAATTGGAACATGTGAGTAATGAAAAGGAAACAGAGGAGGGCGGCGAGCTTGTTTGCAATTTTAGATAATGACAATTTTGGAAACTGAAATAATATATTATATTAATAAAGAGTTGAAATGTATTTTATGTTACATTCTCCTCCGTCAGTCTGGACTGGAGACAGGACAACCCCCTTCCCTTCCATTCCCTCCTCCTTTTGACCACGAGAGAGATGCAAGCATTACTCGAATTGAATTTTTGGTTTAGCTTTAATTTATTTAAAATATACGCTTGATAAATTATTAAAAAACTTATGAATAACATTTAAGAGATAAATCCATGTAAATAAATATCAACTGTAAATAAATTTGTATCCGAAAATACCCTCCGACTAGGGAAAATTCAACATTAAGAGAAGTTTCTGTCAAACTCCACGCGTCATGTGCATGAAAATCCCACAATTTCCATCCTTCACTTGCATCACTTTCCCGTATCCTTCACGCTACTAAATAAGATAGACGAAGAAATTAAAAGAATGGATGCGAGTGTACTAAACGCGCGGTGCACGGAGAAAGAGGAGGACAAGCAATATTCGCGGGAAACCGTCGAGGTCGCACATGTCAACAGCCGTCCTTTGCTTTTATTTGTTTTCATTTTAGTTTTTAATAATATAATGTTGTATTATGAATTTTTTTGGTGGCTGAGACGAGAAGTAGGGAAAGAAAGAAGTCAAAGTGAAGCCAAAAAGGAGCTAAACCTCACATTTTAAATAAATGAAAGGTACTAAATCGTTACATTATGTATGTAATGTAATAAATGAATCTCATTTTTTTAAAAAAAGAAATATAATTAATGCTCATAGTATAAACGTTTTGTCCACTCCCGACTTGGTTACCATACCAGTGTTTGGTTTTATAAAGAGTTAAAAAGGTCAGCAACATGTATTGAATGCAGAACGTGGGTGGCCATATTTGATGGTCGTATCCATTATCCCAAGTCCCAACATTGCCTATGACTCAACTCAACCAAACACTAGCATGGTAACCAAGTCGGGACAAAACGTTGGAGTTAAAAAGGTCAGAACGTGGGTGGCCATATTTGATGGACGTATGATCCATTATCCCAACATTACTTATGACCCAAAAGAAAAGATCCCATGTTTACAGCTTTAAAAAACCCCAAATTTAACAGATAATGTGTTTCTTAACTATTGTTAGTGTCTTTTTTAGAGTTATTATCAATGGTCGGTTCTGATTCTTGTGAACTAGATAGGGTGGCTGCATTGTACTATTCTAGTGTTTGTACGTTGATTGTTTTGCACATCCCCGAAAGTGAAATACTGCAACCAGATCATGAAAGGGTAGAGAGACACCTCACCCATTCTAGAGCCTTGCGGGAGAAGGCTCATTCAACATTTAAGACAATTTATCTGTGCCTGAAATCATAAGTGAGCTAACCCTGCCAAAGTTTAAGCTACCTAACTTAGAAGTTTTATAATAGTACCATAGATCTTATAAACTATGTCATATGCTATCACAGAACACATTATTAGCTACGTTTTTTTTGTGTGATGAATTTTTTCACAAAGAAATGTAATTGACAACGATTTAGCATATCGTACGTCACCAAATGTAAACTTTTGGCGACGATTTAGCATATCGCAATTTATTGCCAAAAGGCGCGATTTTGCGAACATTAAAGTAAATCATTGCTAAAGTAGATTATTTACGAAGATTTCTCATAGTTGTCACTAAAAGTGACGAATTTTGTGACGGTTTACTAATGTCTGGCCAAAGATCGAGCTTTTGGCGTGATAACATAAAACGTTGCTAAATATTCAAACTTTTTGAGACGAAATATATGATTCGTCGCAAAATGTAAACTTTTGACGACCAAATATTGAAATCGTCTTTAAAAGTGTAGATTAAAGAATTATGTATCAATAATGTTAATTTGATAATTTTTAATGATAAGTGTGTTTAATAATCCTAAGGTTAATTATAATTGACATTTATATATGATTTTCATATTTTGACATATTTTCTTTTAAATGTGTTTAAATACATAGTTAATGCATAGAAACTCCATAGATTATCCCTTTGGATAAAAAAAAAAGATAAACATACCTAAAATTTTACATATTAATAAGATTAAAAATAATAAATTTAAGTTGACTACTATTCTTAATCGTTAATATTTACTAACAATAAAATAATAATAATATTATTATATAAAAAAATTGAAAATTGTAAGAAATATAATATAATGATGTATGCAAATTAGTAGTACAAGATTGTAATTAAAAGTTTAACAATTTTTACAAACATAGAACAATAACAACAACATTAACACTGAGTATAAATCCTACTGATATGTGGGGTCTAAGGAGGTCCAATGATATGCAGCTTTACCCCTAACTAGTAGAGAGGTTGTTTCCAAAATTTTTACAGACATAATAATAAAAAAATTTCACGTTTATTTCATTGAAAAAGAAATGAAATAATTATTATTTTTTTATTCAAAGTGACATGAGAGTTAGTAAAGGTAAATGAGTTCGCTATGCTTGGATTCCCAAAAAGGGTCTTTGCACATTTGAAGGCATCAATTGAAAACCTCAAAGATCTTTCCTTAGGTGTTGGGTTATTGACACCACCTTTCAATAACTTCTTGGCTATAACTAAACTTGTAGGGGATATAGTGAACGAATCTCCAAATGCAGCGTGAATCACTGAATTAGATAAACTGTCAGTGCGATGTGTTTCACCTAAGATACAAGTAGTATGGAACTTAAATAGCTAGTTAAGTCAAATCCTATTACGAAGCCAAATTCGAATACAATCATACCTGATTCAACAAACATAGTAATTGGAAGCGACAATTGTTTAAAAACAATCGATTGCCTTAATCCTATACCTCCATCACTATATTGCCACCGTTTCCATTTTTATCTATGTTATCTTGAAGATTGGAATAAGCTTTACACAAGACATAATATATACAATCAAACGTTCATATGATAACTTACTATAATGCAAATAAGATACAAATGATTGAGGAAGATACGTAATTTAAATTAAACTAAGAACCTAGAAGAAGAAGATTGGTCATGGAAGACAAACGGTGATTAATATATGATGACAAAATTTCTGCATTGATTTGTTTTGCACTTGGTAGAATTTTCCCACATTCCTCCCACCGAAGCTCATTTTTGCCATCGAAAATCAGTCGCCACGTCGACATTCCTTGATAAATTGATGTTAACAGTTTAATTATGAAAAGTTAATTTATCATAAAATTACTATGTTTAATAAAATTTGTTTCAAATCCCACAAATTCTAGACATGGAATGAACTGATGCAAAAGATACTTTATGCATTCCATGTTAATATGATTTGTTATGCTAGTTTGTCGATGATAAGTCAAAGTACTACATTTCAATAGTGGTACAGATTTGGTGTAAAAGGAGTCATACAGTAAATATTGTACATAAACATTTGTCGCAGATTGTGCCTTGAATCTCTAATAGAACTTCTATAAAATAGTTAGCAGGGTTTCCTTAAAGGCCAAAAGGGAATCCTAATGTTTACATAGATGTATAAATTGGACCATAACATTTTACGATATCAGAGTTGAACTATAACATTTATAAGACGTTAAAATTGATAACATTTGGAAAATGTTAAGATTAAACCCTGATCAATAACGGTATTAAGGCATCGTTAGTTATCTGTTGACGTAGCAAAAATTTTACTGAAGGTTAAATTCTTTAAAAAAAAATTAATTGTAGGATCCATCAAAAGCTAGAGTGGGTCCCAACTCCACCTCCACCTCCATCTTATTTTTTATACAAAGGAGTAAAAGCAAAAGCCTAAATAGTGGGCCTTAGGGTTAAAACCCCACACATATCCTCAATAAGGATAGCAAGACATCCCAAAAGAGGAAACTACAAATTAGTAATTCCGAAGCCGAAAGACTCCGCATTATAAGCCAACCAATGAGTGCAACGATTCCTTCACTAAAGACATGGTGGAGACGAACTGTCTAAGATTTAGCTAGTAGAATATAAATAGCCTTTACCAAGAAAGTAGTATAGGAAGATCTCGATCCTGAAGAGGAAAGAATGTTAATGAATACCAAGGAATCAACTTCTAACTCAACTCGTCGATAACCCATATCCTAAGCCAGATTCATCCCCGGCTAAACACCCTATAGCTTAGCATCCAGTGGCTAGCAAAAGCCAATATGATGGACGAAACCTCCGAACCAACCACCAGAGCTACCACAAAGGAGACCCTCAGTAGAGGCATTCCGACTTGACATTTGTTTCGCTTCATCCATGCTCAACCTAATCCATCCCTCACTCAGTTTGGCCCAACCAATATGCCTAATACGACTAGCGCCATGACCAATAGCAGCTTGAGAAGTAACCATACCTCCTTTCATAACCCAAGTCGCATAATCTAGAACAATAGTCTTACTAGCAACTGGCCAAGAAAAATAATCCTCAATAAACTTTTATTTCACCAAAGCCACAGGAACAATAGGAAATCCCAAATAGAACTAACTGCCGTAAACCACTAAGCTCTACGTGATTGTAGAGATTCGAGATCAGCCACACTGAATTGTTAAGACTAAAGAACACCGTAAGCTCCACTTCAGAGGAAAACTACTTTTAAAAAGGCCACACTCTAGGATAATCTCTAATAGCATGCAAGTAAGATTCAGGATTACCACAATAGTGACACCTGTCATCGTCAGAAAGATGTCTATAAGCACGTTGTTGATTAGTCAAGAGTTTTCTTTAGCAAACAACTATAAGAAAGATCTGATACATTGCGAACATTGCCATTTCCAAATCAAAGACACCAATCTACTAGTACCTTCATCACCAATATTTTCAATTAGCTCATACACAGATGCTATTGAAAAGGACCCATTTTGGTTTGGATCCCACACCACTCGATCTTCAACAAACTCAGGTCTTGGAGCCATAATGCTTGCAATTGTCATGCACACCACTGACGGAAGGAGGTTCTGAAACTTCTCCCAACTCCAACACCCCTTTATGTCTACAAATTCACTCACCTTGGCACAAAGTACTGTCAGGTATAGGATTAATAACCAAGAGAGCTAGGGGCCTCCATTGTAACACCCAAATACCCCCTGGGAGGATACATGGTTGCCACCCAAGACAAGACAAACAAAACCAAACATTAAGCTTATATATTTTTAGAAACTCAAACACACATAAAATACATATCGTATTTTCAAAACAAAAATCCAAAGAATATTTACAAGCCCAAATAAACGAAACAAAATACATTTTTGAGAAATATAAAACAGACCCCTTTGGCCAGTGCAGTAGACTTGTCCCAGTCTTTAACCTCTATTCTCTGAACCTACACGGGGCAAATCCACCGTGCTAAGCATATAACTTAGTGAGTAATAACTAATCTAAAACAGAAAGTAAAACTATATCTTACAAAATCATATAACAGAGATTATTTAACA
>JAOSBP010000009.1:10551591-10565689 GCA_027563825.1 Erythroxylum mucronatum
TTATCTTTACTTGTTAGATTTAATAAGGATACAATGGTAATTTACTTATATTAGGCTTATCTTGTCTTGAATTTCCCTTCCTTTCCCACCAATTTGGTAGAAAATACAATTGGTCCAAATTTCTCTCCTATTCCTCTCCATTCTTTCCCTTTCCCCTTGCTTATTTTTGTCAAAACTCTTCCTTTCTTTTCTCTTGCTTTCCTTCAATCCAAACAAATGCTAAAAGCGAACGCTAACATGGTAGCAATCTGGTAGACGTGAGAGATGCAAGGAAAGAGCGAAGAAGAATATAGAGAAAACGAGATAAATGAAACGGGCAAAATTGACATTAGAAAAAATTCAACTATTGTCTTGAAACGCTCTTCCACAAGAGTTATCCAAAATAAATTGATTGGGTTAAATCAGCCAGCCTAATCAGCTAATAACCAAACAATTGAAATAGGTTTTTATAAAGATCTTGTTGGGTAAATAACTGATACGCTCTTTTTTGTAACTTGTTCATTTCAGCTTGTTGATGTTATGGAATGACATAAACTAAAAAGACATAAGTGCATGAGACCCTACCTTCAAAAAGTCGCGCCACTTGGTGGTTACAGCTCTTAATGAAACCGTAGTTAAAGGCTATCAAACGCCAATTCCAAATGTTGTGAGTTGTTAAACCCAGTGGGTTTACGTGGGTGGCACATACCCTCGTCGCTTAACTAAGAGGTTTCAGGTTCGATCCTTGTCTTTGGGAATGCAGCAAACTCCTAGGCCAGCAGCTGCCCCTTTGGGATGTATCACACTGCGAAGGGGGATTAGTCACCGGCTTCGCCCAGTGGACACCTCCTGGGAGACCAAAAAAAATGTTGTGAGTTGTTAGGTGCGATGATACGCATCATCCTACAGTATTGCCTCAGTTTTAAATGGGTAGCCCGATCCCAGCTAGTTTTTTATAGCCATCAATTTTTGAAAATCGATGCAATATACATTGTCAAGATTTTCAAGGGATTTTTTTTAATTTTAAAGGTACATTAATGTTATATTGTTCACGAATTTTTCTTAGAGATTTTATGAATTAAATATTTAATGTACATTTAATTCATTATATATTTAAAATAAATAACTTAAAATAAATTCAATATATAAATTTTTTAAATTCTAAAGTAATTTTCCCTTTTCAAAAGGATAGTATCTCCAAAACTTGCGATTTTACTTCTTATAAAATTTATTCCTATATTAAAAGAAAAATAATTTAGTCTACTATTATACGGATTTTATACCTATATTAAAAGAAAAATAATTTAGTCTACTATTATACGGAATACATTTAAATTATGAAATGTAAATTATATTCCAATTGTAAATAATTATTATTATTATTATGAACAATACAATTATGATTATATTTATAATAAAGAAACCAAATTCACAATTTAATGCAACTTAAACCCAAATATGATATGACGAATTTAAAACCATGCTTAATTGAAAGATGATTAGGACTTGACTTGATAGTCCAATTTTGATATAATCAAATTTTGAATTAAATCAATGTCATTTTAATTATTTATTTTTATGAATGGATGAGACAAATTCAATACGTGAAAATGAAGAAGATGACCATAACAATGATTTGAGTATTGATAAGAACTTTGTTTTAAATTTTTAATAGGTTAAGAGTTTTACTTAATATTTTTGAACAAGATTTTCATTTTATTGAAACATTTATTTATTTTGATTTTTATTTTGAAGAAATTTCAATATTATGTTTAGAAAATATCTATTGATATGTAAAATATTACTTTTGGATTATCAATATATGTAATTTATAAGAAAATATTTAAATTTGTATGCAAATAATAATATTAAAGAAAAAACCATGACAAGTAGTTTTTAGTTCCTAAAATTCATACAATAATGACAAAATTAATCATTAGAATGGTTAATTTTAATATGTTATTATAACAAGAAATATTTATTATTAATTTGTTACATTTATATTGATAATAACATTTTTAACAAAAAATTGATGATAAGTGACAACAAAATTTCTTGTCACAAAAACTACGAATACTAGTGACCATAGTGATAGTTCCGTTTTTATGACAATATTAAGTAGACACTAACTAATTGAATTTTCATTAACAAAAGTTTTCATCATAAAAAGTAAAATATCGTATAATGGTAAACCGTTTCGTCATAGCAAGTAAAAAATATTAGTGACCAAACTATGTTTTCTCACAACAAAAAGAAAATATTAGTGACCAACATATGCTTTGTCACAATTACAATTTATTCCCGCCAAAATTACTTTAGCGCCAAATTGCATATGCTTTTAGTGACAGAACTTAGAGATAAAAGAAACTTTGACACTATTAATAATAGTGACAATTTAATTGTAAAATATACTAAATTGCCACAATTGCCATTGTATTAGTGAGAAAATAAATAAATCATTATAGTTAATCCAAAGGGTAGTGTCAATCAATTAGTTTGTCACCAAAAATCTCATTCCTGTTACGAAATGATAATTAGTCAAAAAAAAAGTTGTTACTAAATTATGAATAGCGGTGACCATAGTGGTATTTTTTATGACAATAATAAGTAGACATTAACTAATTGAATTTTTATTAATGAAAGTTTTCTTCATAAAATGTAACATATGATGTGACGGTAAACCGTTTTGTCAAAACAAGAGAAAAATATTAGTGACCAAACTATATTTTGTTACAACAAATAGAAAAATATTAGTGACATATATTTTTTGTCACAATTACAAATTCATTTCTGCCAAAATTATTTTAGCGTCAAATTGCATATACTTTTAGTAACAAAATTTAATGGTAAAAGAAATTTAGACACTATTAATATATCAACAGTGACAATTTAATTGTGAAAGATACTAAATTGTCATAATTACCATTGTATTAGTAACAAAAAATAACTCATCATAATTAATCCAAACAATAGTGTCAAACAATTATTTTATCACAAAAAATCTCATATCTTTGACAAAATGATATTTAATCACAAAAAAGTTAGTTATTAAATGCCTTTAACTCTTGTAGTGGATATTGTTACATGATTGCCTTCTTACAAATAGGGAAGTTGATTACCCCTCATATCACTTGTGTCTATAATTTAGAGAATCAAAGATAAAATTTGACCGATACAACAATCCATTCACTTAGTCACACGTATATATTGAAACATGATTGGCATTAAGAAAAGGAGAAAAAGGAAAAGATTTGGATTAGTAATACTCCAAATTTGTTCTAGGAGGGGACTCACACCACAAATACTGGCGATACCCTCAAACAACATCACATACATAAATTTGAACTAACGACAAGATTGTCTAACTTGACTTGCAAAAATTAGTAAAAGTACCTCAACAAAATCCTAAATATTAAGATATAACATAATTAACTAAAAACCAAGCCCACCAAAGTCAGATATTATTTGCCATTACATGGATAGAAGTGTGATAGGTATGGAATCATACTTGCCTCTTGTCTTTTTTTTTTTTTGGGTGAAGAGGATAAACAACAAGGAAGCCTATGGCCTCAAAAACACCACAGATAAAGCATCATTCTGTAGAAATTGTTGAATACCCAGAACAGAGATCTCCCACAGATGCCAATGCTGCGAAGATGAAGATCCTAATTTCGCTAGATAATCAGCACATTGGTTGTCTTCTCTCCAGGTATGGGCAATAGAACAGGCTCAGTCCTTCCTCAGATACAACAAAATATTTTCAGCAATTGTCAAATAAGAATGAGATGAGGGCATTCTTAGGTAATTAACTTGATAGCTTTTAGCGAATCCGATTCCAGCAAAATCTTGCTATATCCACGATCCCATGCTAAAGTCACTCCATGGTAAAGCTTTAATAACCATTCACCCAACCAAATTGGACTCCTCCTTTCTTAAAAAGGACTGTATAAAGCCAATTAATGTAAAGATAAAATAGTTGTTGTAGTTATTTTTCTCAATTAACAATAAAAATCAACACTAAGTCTTAGAGTTGAAAAAATAGATGTTATCACTAATTTCTTAAAATTTTAAGCAAATCTATTTTCACAAAGTCTGAAGAAGGACACTCGGAATTATCCGAAGCCTCTTCTAACCCAACTTTTTTTTTTAAAGAATGTATTGATGTGCTACAGTACAAAAGCTTATTAAAATTTTCAATTTGGAGAATTAAAATAAAAATTATATTAAACATTTCACAACTATTAAAGCTCAAGTCCATAGTTTCATATAAATTGAATTTTAATAAAAGTGTTAGAGTTTATTGTTAACCCTCTAATTTCACTTTTACGTCACCTCGCTTGAAACCCACATTTTCTGCTTCAATAAAAGTGATAGGTATGCTTAGGAAGTTTTTTTAATTGTTTCCATCCTCTTATGGACTCCTCCATATTTGACATCTGTTTTCAAAAAGTCAGTAAGAATTATCTTGAACTTCTTTCGGCCCGATAACGATCAGTAGCCCAATCTTTTTTTTATAAAGAAGGTATTAATGTGAAACTTATTAAAAATTTCAAGTCTGATAATTAAAATAAAAATTATATTCAACCCTAAGTCCATAGTTTCATATAAATTGAATTTTTGCTTTAAGTTTTATAATTTGTTTTTGACCCTTTTACCCCTCTAATTCACTTTTTCCTTCAAACCCTCGTTTTCTTTTTCAATACACCC
This sequence comes from Erythroxylum mucronatum, assembly GCA_027563825.1. Taxonomy (NCBI): domain Eukaryota; kingdom Viridiplantae; phylum Streptophyta; class Magnoliopsida; order Malpighiales; family Erythroxylaceae; genus Erythroxylum; species Erythroxylum mucronatum. Next base: position 10,556,278 of record JAOSBP010000009.1, read on the forward strand.
CTTGGCAAGTGATATGGATGGTTAAAACTTCAACTTTTTTTTTTTTTTATCGTTTCCATACTCTTATGGGCTCTTCTGATCCCCCGATATTTGACATCAGCTCCGATGAGGAGCCGCCATTCGACGATCCCAGAGTTGGCGAAGATAGTCTCTTTTGGTTGAAGGAGTTCCTTCATCCGAAATCGGACGACTCTGATGATGTTGTGATTGTTGGGGAATATAATCCTCCTAAACCAAAGTCAAAGCCCAAGTCTTTGAAGGCGCTGAATGTTGGTAGTGATGATGATTGCGTGGTTTTGGACAGGGACCCTGATATTCCTGTGGCCATCGTCAACGACGCCGATAGTGACGGCGATGACTTGCTTATTGTTGGACAAAAAGGGCAGGTGCGAGTTCTTGTGTCTGAGTATTTGAGCATGTTTCAGATTCCTTTTAGAGTTTAATGGTGTGTTGTGATGTTCTTTTGAATGTGTTGATCTTATGGTAATGTGCCAGTCAAACCATTGTTATTTTGAGAATGTAGCTTTTTGATAAGATGATTGAAAATAAATTTGGGAATTTTGGAGCTGTCCGTCTCTTTAGCTGCTGGGGTTGAGGATGAATAGTTACAGATGATTTGTTGAATTGGGGTTTGGGAACTTGGGATAGTTTAGTCGTAGCTTATTTTTAGCTGGTTTTGCTAAGTTGTGTGTAATGATTCTTCTATCTGTTGGACCATGATATGCCAGGATAATGATCCGCATCCTGAATCGAGGGATGCGATAACTGTGTAATGTAATTAAGAGGCTCCTTACTTGTGCTACTGATATCTGAGATCTTTGGAATTTCATATGAAGTTGAGATTTTTTAGGTCTGTATGATGATTATCTTCTGTGCTTGGGCTGCTGTAGCTGCTATATCTTTAACGTCATATACTGAGGCTAAATATAACGCATCAAATCCATTTTTCTTTGTTCTTTTGGATTGCAAGATATTGACACACTATTCTTACCGTTATAATGATGCTGTTTGTGTTTCTTTTCCAGGTTGCTTGCCGAGACTATCCTCATTCACGCCATCTTTGTGCTAAATTTCCTTTCAGTTCTACTCCACTTGAAACACACTGTGTCCTGGTAATTTCTGTTTTTCTGAAGTCCTGGCCTAAAGTATCAGCATCTGTTCTTTCACATTCATCTCTGTACTTTTTCAAATGCAGTGTCACTGTTATGTCTGTGACTCTGTTGCACCATGCACATACTGGGGTACAGGTCTCTCCAGTTTTGATCATTGTCACGCCACGGATAAACAGCAGATGTGGAAAATTCAGCGGGAAAATTTCAGGATGAAAAAGGATGCTCAATTATTAGTTTCAAATTTTCTTGACACTTCTCGATCTGAGTCAGTGTTTGAGGTTAATCAAGTAGTACCAGTTGACAATATGCAACTGAGAACCAATTCGCTCTCAAGGAATCAACTCCCAAGACATAAATCAATCCGTGCTTGCTCAAATGTACAGAGACAAAATGGTAATCTTCCTCATAGAGTTCCAAATCAGGGTCTTGGAGTACAGAATCGGAGTAGAAGGCCTGCTGTTGCTAATTCTGGGTTACTGTCTACCCCAACTAATACCATGTTTAAAAGGCCAGGAATTATCCGGGGTGCTTTGACATTAAATCGTCCTGCGTACAGCTCATCAAATAGCATGAATTGTCCTTGTCCATCATTCGCTGCTAGAAATCGTGCTTCAATAGCCACATCGAGGAACCAAAATCCTGCAGGGCAGCAGGATCAATTTGCCAATATGAGCTTAGATTCACATGTATATCCAGAGTTGTCCCCACCCAATGTGGGAAATGGCCCAGTAAATCCGATGCCTTTCCTACCCCAAGTGTCCAATCAACCTATTCCTCAAACAAATGAAGGCAAGGATTTATCACGATTTTGGAACAGAAGTCAAAATATCATGGAGTTAAAGTTAACTGATGATGTTTTCAGTTGGGCTAACAACTTAAATCAGACCGATCAGCAAACACCATTTGAAGATAGCATGCTTTACAGCATTATAGCCAACAATGAGCCAACGACTGTCAGGCAGTATAGTTCCCTGTTTAGTGGAGAAACTCAAGTTGAAAACAGTGATCGTGAACATGATAGCTGGTTTTTAAATCAATCTGTTCCATTGGTTTTAGAAGGTTCAAATCTTAACGTTATTTCCACAGGCCCTCCTGCAGTTGATGCAGGTACGTTGTACTTTGATTTTGAAACTTCTTGGAATGGACTGGCACATTCATAGCTGCAGTAACACCTGCCTGATGAAGAAGTATGATATTAACATCTCTGCCTGTGTGTTTAAGACTAGGCGTTGTAACTATATTTATGTAAAGCGTAAGCCTCAAGTAAGAGTATTGCTGTACAGACGCTGGATGCTTCTCTCGTCTTTATGGATTCCAAATGCTGAATCATATGAAGTATGTGTTTCCCCTAGAGCTTTTCTCTGTAATAATGCTCATGAGGTCACACAAGTTTCGAGGGACCTTGTGATCATTTACTCGTACTTCCGACATTTTTTGTCGATAAAAAGCGTAGCAATGTTTGAACACTTGGCTAAATAGAAGTTGATTGTACTGAAGTTCATATATGTTTCATGTTTTCGCTCTCCTTGGTGCAGCCAGTGGCCTCCAACTAGTATGCACGCCTCAGCTCGAATCTGTACATCTCCGGTCGGCTTTTGAGCCAATAGCCAAGAGTGGTTGTTTAATCTTCCTCTTCACTTTCTTTAACGTAAGCAAAGAATAAAAAGATGTCAACTAATGTTGATGGTAAGGAGTGAAGACCTTTTCTTGTCACCTTGCCTTCAATTCTCTTACAAGAGCATATGAAAAGTAAATCCTAAATGTGTCAGGTTGATGTGGAACAATGAGAAGTGTAATGAGAATTTCCGACCCATATTTATTAAGTAAAGAGAATTTCGACCGTTTTAATATTACTTAAATGAGATTATCAAAAATGAAATTATTTCTAATATTACTATTTCTTTTATATATATCATCTCTTTCTTGTTAATAACTTTTTATTTCTTTTATTTCTCTTTTTTTATAATTTAAAATTCATTTTTTTCTTACTTTAATTTTTTTACTATTGATAAAATTTTTCTTTTTCTTTTTCTCATTCTTTTGGTTTTTTTACCTAATTTTTAAAAATTATATCTTCTCTCGCTATCTTTCTCTTTATTTATTCTTACTACTTATGATTGTTTCTTTCTCTTTTATCTTCCTTTGTTCTTCATCTCTCTTTTTTTTTTAATGCAACTTTTAAAACTTGTCTTTTTTAGATTTTATATAAAAGTAAGAGTTATGTACAACGATGGAGTGCAAGGAACTCTAAGACTTATCTAGCGCTCACTTACAAGGTGGGGGACGAAAGCACTCCCACACTTGCCGCAAAATAAAGTCATTTCACCTCAGCAAAGCATAACCACAATCTAGCATACTATTCAACCACAACAAGGCATAGACTCAGGCCACTCAAGATCAACACAAACATACCATAATGACTTATGCAGAATAGAACATGATGTTTATTGCTTCTGTTCTCTTGGTGCAGTGAGGTTCGGAGAATTTAGAGTGTTGGAGATTGTCCCCTGTCCGCTACCAATTGGAGACCCCCGCGATCGAACTTATTGTGTTCCTTATACTGGTAAACCTGCAAATAAAGATTAGTAAAAAAGGCACTCATTTAATTACCTCCTCTTTGTATTTGGGCTTGATGTTCCTGAACTTGGGAGATTACTCTGAGGTACACACTCCCAATATCCTTAGTTGCATCTTTAAAGGCTCTAGCATTTCGTTCAGACCAAATGTGGTAAACGGCTGTAGAGAGTAGGATTGGGAGAAGGTTTAAAGTGCGGGTATTTGAAGCTCTTTGAAACCAAGTAAGGAGGGACGGGAGGGAAGGCGGATTTGGGCAATGTAATTGAAAACTTGTCTTTGCTTCTTTTTCTCTCTCTCTTTTTTCTCTCCTCTCTCTTTATCTTTCTCTTTCTCTCGCTCTCCCCTCTCGTTTATTTATATGTTATTAGATGCTCAATAGCGATGCTACTGGTCTAAATAGATGAGAAACTTGTATCATCAAGGTGAGGCAACTCCCATATGACACAAAGGCTTAAAACAATATAATTGATTTAGTTAAGTGAGACAAACTTTGTCTTCAAGGTGAGGCAACCATCATGTTAGAGTGAGATAACTCAGACTAAAGATGCCTAAGAGTGATATAATTCATATATTTAGGTAAGATAATTGTGTTTTGAAGATAAGAAAACTAACTTAATAAAAAGAGGTAAATCACCTATAACACAAATGATCAAGAGTGTACAGTTGGTTTAACAAGGATAGCTAACAATCCCAAAGAAAGGAAACAACTCTCCCAGATCATAGATACTTAAATTGATGCAACTAGTATTAGAAGTTAGGTGAGTCAACTACACCTTTGAGGTAAGACAATTGTCTAATAGAGTGAGGTGACTTAATGTAAGGATCATTTATAGTTTATACACCTTTATTTTTCAAGTGTCACAATCCTAGTTTTTCAAATGTTTTAATACTTCTAGTTTTCTTAATTATGATCTCCTTATAAGTTGCAAAAACGGTAAGATTCTCTTAGTTGGATTTTTGTAATTCTAATGGTGAATTTTTTAGGGTGGTTATATTTTTTAAGGTCATATTACCTACCTAGGGTCCTCAAGTAAGAACGCAAGTTTATGAAAACAATGCTAAAAGTAGCAACTATTAGGTTTTCAAAAACAAATTTAGTGATGAAGGATGATAAAGTAAATATATATACACAAAGAAAACTTAGAGTTAGTATAAAACTAGGATAGAAGTCTATACGGAAATATTTTAAGGAAAATTTATAATTAATTTGTTAAAGATTACAAGATTTTTGTTCAATTAAGCTACAAATATCTATTTTAGGCAGGGCCGGCCCTGGGCAAGGGCGAGCAGGGCGCCCGCCCAGGGCCCTCAACGAGAGGGGGCCCCAAGCCCCCTCTCTAAACTAAAATTTATGGGAAAAAAACATTTTTTTTGGCCAAAAATTTTTTTTTTATAAGAAATGGCCCATTTTAAAAAAAAATTTTAATTTTGCCCAGGACCCTCTATGAGAGGGAGCCCCAAGCCCCCTCTCTAAACTAAAATTTTATGGCTAAAATTTTTTTTTTAATGAGACGGGGCCCATTTTATAAAAAAAATTAATTTTGCCCAGGGCCCATAAAAGTATAGGACCGGCCCTGATTTTAGGTATTCAGTTAGTATGGTGATAGAAACTTCAAAGCTAATGTTACACAATATTTTAAGATATAAGGCATTGAGATGTGATTGTCAAAGTTAGATCTTTTACAGAATAGAAGCTGAAAAGAAGTGATCTTTATGCTAAATGAAGGATGAGATGACAATTGCAAGATTTAAGAATGAGAATTTTAAGAAAAGAGAGAAGAAATGAAAAAAAGTTTAGTTTTGTGATTGGAAAAGGTATTCGAGTTTTTATGGGTAAAAGAAATGGATGATTAGGTTTTTTTTTGTTTTAAAACGGAAAATGGTTTTGATATTTAATATAGGTTGTGTATCTAGCTAGGGGATAATTGAGTATAGTATATTGTGGGTCTTATTGGTCTTATATAGAAATGCCACATGAAAAAAAGTCACATGTGTAGGTGTTAATAGTCATATTAATACAAGGATCATGATAGGTTCATATTTTTATATATTATTTAGGGTTAATTTACTTGATATTTGACACTTTCATAACTTATTGATATGGATTATATTATATTTTCTATGTATAGTTCATTTTCTTGTAGGTGATGAATTTGAGAAGATAACATGAGATTTAGTATGATTTCTCGAAAGTTGTCCATTTAAAGAGATTTTGGAGCCATTTTTACCCAATTTCTCCACTTTTAACATCGTTGAGTTAATCCTATATTAATGCCATACTCATTTTGAATTTATAAAGATAAATAATATAAAAGTGATGCCGATTACAACTTGGTATTAGGCATCGTTTACACTTGTACTCGTGAAGAATAAAAGTTCTAGAATAAGATTGACGTCAATCTAGTTTTAGTCTAACAACAATTCTCAAACATAAGTTATAAAAATGCATGGTTTTCAAGTTCAAATTAACCTTCTAAAACTCTATTTTTGTAAACTTGACTAAAAATGCTTGTATTAGAATTAATGTAGGGAATTTCTAACAGAGTTTTGAGAGACTTCTTGTTTTCATTTCATAGTTTTATGCTTCTTAAGCATTATAGGAAGATTTGGAGCAAGCATTGGAGGAGTTGGTGCTATCTTCTCTACTTCTTACCTCCTAATCTTCTTTTCTATATTGATAATTATGTGTTTATTTCTATTTTTCATCATTTTTAGTGGCTAGAAATCCTTTTTAGGATTAGGGATATAACTTGTATATATATATTTATTAATTATTAATATATGATTTGATTATTGATTAGTTGAATTTATTCTCTAGTTTTCAATTGTTGAGTTTATGCCTTATTACCATAGATTCAATATTAGGAATTATATAAAGGAATGATAGTTGAAGTTGGATCTAGGTGTTAGAAAAATAAACGCTTTGGCACTAAAGAATGACAATATCCTAAACTTTAGTGATAACTATATACATTAACTATACTTAATAATTTTGAATGGGTTACATTATATATTGACAGGTGGTATTCGCCTAATTAGATATACTATTGCCTCAATAGAGTGTATACATACTTTACGTTAATTGCTATTTCAACCTAGATAATCATTCTTGTTTGATAATTGGAATTCCATATAAGTGAACCCTGAATCCCTAAGGTTTATCTTATTTATTTTTTTCATCATTATAATTACCTTATTTCCATTAATTTAGTTTTTAAAATAATTTTCTCCAATCTTTCATTTGTTTAATTTATTTATTTTAACTAAGATTAGTGGATTTAGTGATTAGTTCTCTTTGAGATCATTACTTTGTAATCATTCCAGTTTAATAGACTATCCATAACTGACTTTATAAACTTACAAATATATAAAAGTAAAAGTCTTTGGTGCTACTGTTAGGGAGCTATGATTGTTATTATTAGTAGTATTACTTCGTTTTATTTTTATTTTATCTTATCTTGTGATTTTATTTCCTTAATATTTCAGGCAAAATAAGGTATCCAAGAGTGACAATTTAGATAGGCTACTTCAAATTGATCATAAAATTGAACACCCTTATAGAAAGAATAAAGCAAAGATGGTTACACATCATGATGATATGGTTTTTGGTTTAGAGCAACATTAGCCACAAAGGATGCACACGGAGGACATCCAGTTGCCTGTGATGAACACCAGTCTATTATGGATTAGACTAAGTCAAAGGGCGAGTAACTATGAGTAAAAGCAATTACATCTTCACTTGCTCTCGAAATTTAATAGACCACCTTGTGAAGGCATGATCACTCACAGAAGATGAGCTTAAGATAAAGTGCCTTCCATATTATATGATTGAGCAATTAAGAACCTGGCCACTATAATTGACGTTAAACTTTTTTTATTGAGCATTCATGATGATATTTTTTCCCCTCTATATAAGACCACTGAATTGAGGATGCAAATTTAGAGTTTTACATAAAAGAAAGGGAAGCATTAATTCTATGAATGCTTGGAAAAGATATAGAGCTATGATCAGCCAGTGTCCACATCACCATTATTCATTACAGCTGGTGATGCTACGATGACCTTACCTTAACATGTCAAACCTGACGTGACACAATTACGTAAAGCTAGGATTATTTATACAAAAATTGTTGAGGAGGTTAAAGAGATTATGAAAATATTGTCAAGGAAATCATTTACCAAAATGGCAAAGGGAAAAATAAAACCAACTCTTTACAAGGTTCAAGCAATTTCAAGCTTAACATCATAAATAGTTAATCTCTCCAATCATATGAATGCTTTTGAATTGTGAAATGAGTAGTAGGGAGGCATTCTTTTAGTGTGGCATATATAGGCACCCTTCCTATACATGCTTAAAAGTGGAGCCAACTGCAAAATACTACAAATAGGAAAATTACATGGATGCCTAAGGAGGAAAGAAAGTAGTAAATGACCCTTTTTCCCCATTCATATAACTTGAGGTAGATAATCATTCAAATCCATCGTGAAAATAGTAGGGAACTAGAGTAGGCAAGTCTATGGGACTACCTGGGTTCTAATAAAGACCTTATTTTTTATAGTCACAAAATAATATTGAAGAGATGATCAAGAAATTTATTTCTTTTATAAGTGCAAAATTAAAACAATTGGACAATTTAGGGGAGCTTTAAAAAAAATGGTGTATTCAAAAAGTGAGTCTATTTGCGATTTAGAAATACAAGTTACCTAATTGGCCAACAAGAAGTGCAAGAGGTTAAGGACAACCTTTTAATAGTAATATGGTACAAACCACAAACCAAGTATTGTTATTAGCTCGAGAGGTAGCAAAACACTTGATAGTAATGCCATCAGAAATAGGAAAGTAAAACCATCAAAGATACCAAAAAAAAGAGGATGATAGAGAAAATGTTTATCCAGTGTTGATGTTGATCTAGATCTAGAAGAAAATTGAAATATAAGTAAAATAACATTGATCTCACATTTATTTGGCACTAATGTCAATTTGGATTAGGGCAACAAATTAGACAAAACAAAAATATCATTAGTTCCACCCAATGTTGCGAATACCATACCGGACTTGATAATGAATTGAGTTTTAGTAAAGTACTGTACCAGTACCGAACAATATTGGGTACCATTTTAGGTCATTTTTTAAATTTATGAAACAGTCCCTGAACTTTTTTAAAAATTGCAAAATAGTCCATGAAATTTTTTAAAAATTGCAAAATAGTTCATTGTCATATTATATGGTTGTGCTGTATATTTTTAACTTTGTCTTCAAAAATTATAATAATAAATAATAATCACAATTAATATGAAATAACAATAATTTTAAGATATTTCACATATAAATAATAACCACAATTTTTATGAAAAAAAAGACAATCATCATACAAATATAAAATTAAAAATAATACTAAGTATTTAGAATATTACAATTTTAATTATATAATAAATAATAATTACATCAAAACATTCAGTAAAATGCAATGATGTGAAAACCGGACCGGACCGGCCGGTCCGACTGAAAATCGTCTTGACCGGCCATGTGTCCGGTTCGGTTCGAGGTAATAACCCTTTAATATTAAAACCGGCCGATTTATTAAAGAACCGGCCGGTTTATCCAAGAATTGGTTATTTGATAACCGGTTGCAAACATAAACACGAAATCGTCTTCTCTCCTCAGTCCTCTCTTCTCTCTTCTCCGAAAGAATCCATCGCACCTTTCTCTCTTCTCTCTTCGC
>JAOSBP010000009.1:10600213-10621101 GCA_027563825.1 Erythroxylum mucronatum
AACAACTACTTGGCTAACTAGAATTGAACTAAGGAACCGAAATTAACGTTTCTTCCTCACGTAGGATTGACCCACAAATGAGTCCACAACACACATCATATCGAGGGATGTAGTGGCAGCTGACATGAGAAAGATTCAGGTGATGATTAATTGGCCAAGACCAGGGAATGTGAAGGAATTGAGGAGCTTTTTGGGGCTGACGGGATATTATAGGAAATTTGTGAAGAACTATGGAGAAATTTCATGGCCTTTGACACAATTGCTCAAGAAGGAGGGTTTTAAGTGGACTAGAGAGAGTGAGGCCTCTTTTCAACAACTCAAACAAGCTATGATTTCAGCTATGGTGTTGATATTACCTGATTTCACTAGACCCTTCATCTTGGAAACTGATGCTTCAGCCAATGCCATAGGAGCTATCCTAATGCAGGAGAATCATCCCATTGCTTACTGCAGCCAGGTCTTGTCCACTTCCAGCCGCCACAAATCAGCCTATGAGAGGAAATTGCTAGCTATTGTATTGGCTGTGAAAAAATGGATTTCCTACCTCTTAGGCCATGAATTTATCATTAGAACCGACCAGGAGCTACTTAAATTCCTTTTGGAGCAGCGTGAGGTGCACTCGGAATATCAGAAGTGGCTGTCCAAATTATTGGGGTACACTTTCAGTATTGAGTATAAAGCGGGAAGAGAAAACAGAGTAGCAGATGCCTTATTAAGAGTTCCTAATCAGGTGGAAATAATGGCAGTAATGGCGATTAGGGTGTTGGATATGGAGCAGGTAATCAAGGAGATTGAGGCTGATCCAAAACTGTCCAAGTTGAAGCAGGAACTCCTAGAAGATGGTGGATCACATCCTGCATATACAATAATCCAAGCTCGCTTGGTTTACAAGGATCGGTTGGTAATTTGAAAGAATTCAGTTGTTATACCAGTCTTGATCATGGAGAGCCACCAGAGTAATATCAGAGGGCATGAGGGTGCTCTAAAAACGACAAGAGGCTAGCCAATGAATTGTTTTGGGAAGCAATGAAAAATGTTGTCTATAGATTTGTGGCTGAGTGCTTCATTTGTCAACAGAATAAGTATCTATCGCTGTTGCCGGCTGGACTTTTGTGGCCTTTACCAGTGCCGCAGCAAGTTTAGGAGGATGTTTCTATAGATTTCATAGAAGGGCTGCCAAAATCAAAAGGATTTTCGACTATCCTAGTAGTGGTGGCCAGACTTAGTAAGTATGCTCACTTTATTCCTCTAAAACATCCATACACTGCATTATCGGTTACTTATCTATTGTACAAGAGGTGGTGCGTTTACATCGTTATCCTAATTCAATTGTGTCCGGTAATGCAATGTATATATTTTTGAACAAATTTTGGAAGGAGATGTTTAATCTGCAAGGCACAAGTTTGAGATATAGTTCAGCCTTCCATTCACAAACGGATGGACAAACCGAGGTTGTCAATAGGTGCCTCGAAACATATCTCAGATGTTTCACTAGAAAACAGCCCCAACAGTGGGCAAGATGGGTGGGATGGGCTGAATATTGCTACAACACGTCTTTTCATTCAACATTGGGCACTACACCATTCAAGGCCCTCTATGGACGTGATCCTCCCACTCTCACTAGATACAAAATCCAATCTTCTGGTATAGATACTATTGATACACTGCTGCAGGAAAGACACCAGAACCTAGCTGAGTTACGTCGACATTTGATGATAGCGCAACAAAGGATGAAGTTGACAATAGATGGGAAAAGAAGAGATGTGGAATTTCAGGTGGGGGATAGGGTCTTTGTTAAGTTGGCACCTTATCGCCAACAATCTGTTGAAACCAGGAGTAATAATAAGTTGGCTCCACGCTATTTCGTTCCCTTTGAGATCCTACAACGCATTGGACCAGTTGCATATTAGTTAAAGTTACCTCTGACCGCTAGAATTCACTCTGTTTTTTGTGTCTCTCAGTTGAGGAAGGTCTTGGGTATTGCCGATTCAGCCATAAGTATACCAGATCATTTACTAGTTCCTGAAGCTACCCCAGTTTATCCAGCTGCCTTCTTGGCCATTCGAAACATCACTATTAGCTCAGATTTAGAAGTGCTCATACAATGGATCGATCAACTAGTTTCTGAGGCTACATGGGAGCTATATGAAGATATGAAAGCTAGATTTCCAGACTTTCACCTTGAGGACAAGGTGAAGCTGATGGGGGGGAGTATTGATAGATCAAAGATAACTCAAGTTTATGTTAGGAGAAATAAAAAGAAGGCAGAGGAGTACGAGAGTAGAGGGGCAGAACTGACTATTAAATGCATATATTCTGTTAGTTAGTAGTAGTGTTGACAACCAATAATGAGGTTGTCAGCTAACCGAATCTGTTAGGAATCACAGTTAACAACCAATCATGAGGTTGTCAGCTAACCGAATCTGTTAGAAATCACAGATTTTTAGTATAAATAAGCAATAGGCACGAGGAGAGAGATTATTACGTATCGTGTTGAATGTATGAGCCATAGGTTGGAGGTACTCGTCCTCGAAATCCATTTTTGTCATTCTCATTCAACTAAAGAATCAATACAAACGTACACATTTTCTGTACCTTGTTCTGGAACCTATCAGTTTGATGGTCAATTTCCATTGCACGTTTCATAATTTACTACCATAGAAAAGCTGCGTGCAGTTCCAGTGATTACTGGTTGAATTTGAACAGTCATACAGTTGTTCGATATCTGCATGCTATGTTAACTTCATGTGTTGATATCTGCAGGAAATGGCTCTTCGAAATGGGTTAAAGTAAATGAAAAGCAAAAACTGTCAGATATTTTGAAAGAACCTAACTTTGTTATCCCAGGCATTCCAGGTATTTTTTATTTCTTCATTTTTTGGAATAAATATCCCGGTTCTCTACTTTTTCCTTGACAAAGGCAACTACAAATACTCCCCCTTGAGCTTCATTTCTGTTCCTGGTTCATTCATTTTTACTTGTTTTTCTGTAGTCTTTTATGTTGTTTCAAAGCGCTCTGCCTTCTATAAAGAGTTCAAAGCTGGTAAATGGACTGTTCCAAGTCTACATGGCGAGTAAGGTGGCTATTGTCCATTCCTCAGTGTGGTTGAAGTCCGACAATCAGTTAAAGCTAACTTTTTCCCATGGCGTACCTATGGAATCCATACCTCTCATTGATCAAACGGCAGGCAGAGGCATTTTGGCCTTTAAGGTCAACGAAAAGGGAAAAGAAGGTTTCTTGTATTAGCAAAATTTGGTTACTTAGCTGATACCTTTCAAGAAATAGGCACTAGCTCTTTTGCTGGACGTTTATGCTCAAAGTGGTGGTGTAGTTTTATTGTCTTGTGTAGTTTATAGTGGATAGTAATCTAACAAGGTCTTTGGCATAGAAGTATTCGTTAACTGAAGCTGATAGCGGATGTTTTTTAATATTAAGTTGAGGGGTTGGAGCTAGAGTATTTGGAGAAGAAATAAGGGTTTTGCTTATGTTTATAAAAGCATGTTTTTGACATTCGAAGTGTATAAATTACAACTTAAAACAAAGTGTTGGAAGGGAAATTTGACCTAGTATATCTGAGATGACAAAATAAGGAGGAGGAACGGCCCTCAGATTTTTATTTGCTATGATCATTTTTACCCGTTCCTGATCTTATTTGACTCTCTTAGATGATATCATTGTTTCAAGTAGATAAGGGCAATAGCCTCTCTTAACATGATCACGTCTTGCTAAATCGTAGAATTTAGTATTCTGAAAACCGTTATCACGCATGGAAATGGGATTTAGGAAACAGAGATGTACCAAAAGAATAAGGAGAAGAAAAGGATTCATATATTCCTTAATGAATTATTATACGTGTCATTGCCTAAAGTCTATTTACTAATTGAAATGATGTCCTAAAGTCTAGAGTTAAGACACAAAGGTGCATTTAAGAACTAAAAGAAAAGATGATACACAACTTCAAATGTTGAACTAGAGTTAAGACACAAAGATGCATATAAGAACTGAAAGAAAAGATGATATAACTTCAAAAGAAATAATATGAGTAACCATTTATCAGGAATGCATGCTTATTTTCAAAAGAATCTTCAAGATATTTTCCCTAGTCCCGCTTTATTAGTGGATTGCAAACCAAATGAAGAGGCAAGAATCACCAAAACTACCAATAGTATAAAATAAAAAAAAAGGGGGTGGGGGGATGAAAAAAGAGATAAAGGACTTTGTTTTTGGTGTAATGAGAAATACAACCCAAGCCAAAGTGCAGAAGGAGAATGATGCATTATATATAGTAGAGGGTGAAACTGAGGAGGGAGAAGAGGAAAAAGAGTAGGAAGAAGAAGAACAGCCTGCAACTTCTTTATATGCAACAGAAGGTATGGTTTCTTACAAATGAAAGTGTAAGGAAAGTATAGAAGCATAATCATTTATATAATGATTAATGGTGGCAGTACAGATAACTTCAATGATAAGACGTTAGTGAATAAAGAAGGGTATATGGTAGAGTGATTTGAATCAATATCAATATTGGTAATAAGGACAGATATAGATTAATTGTCAATTTTTTTTTGATAAATCAGTAAAAAATTTTATACATAAGAAAATGTTATGTACACAATTAGAGATTTCCTATGCAGTATATCTCTTACCTACCAAAAGGAATAACCTAATGTGAATTCATCAAAACCTACAACAATTCCTTATGAACAAAACACAACAACAGTAAGCCTATACAAACTTCCTACTAAGATGGCCTTATAAAGCTAGCTCATCTAACCAGTAACACAAGTTTTTCAACAAACAAATTACCACAACACAATTCGACCATCATTCCTCTACAAAATCATATGACAACACAACACAACACAAGTTGAAGAGTCAGATGATGCCCTTCTAATTTCCTTGTTCATTGTCAAAGTTTGCCCAACTCTCGCATACCTTCATTGATAGACCACTAATGAAACTTCTGGACACCAACCGTAGGAGTTGGTTCTTCTACTGTTAGAGCTTAGGATCACCTTCATTGAAGTCATCTTATTTGTTACAGGGAAAGGCCCATAGACCTGCCAACTCCATGTTGGGAAGATTTTTGCTGATTGGAGACTAGAACATTTTCTGGAACTAACTTCTCTTCAGCTTTAGATAGTAAAGAGGGGTTGAATACCCTCCCTTTTCCAAACCTGGAATCAAAACGTGCAAAAATTTTATTAGAGAAAACACTCGGATAATTATGTGTCAAAAAATTTGTAGTTCTTTTATTGGTAATCAGTGTCCATCAATTTTTGAGTGATACATTAATCATTAACATAAAAGGAAGTGACACAATATTAGATGTTTAGTGACACGATATTAGATGTTTAGTGATTGTCCATATTAAATGAAATTAAATGCAATTATAAACAGGGAACAATGTAGTTTTATTATAATGAAAAAATAGTGTAATTGAGTAGTGGCCAAGGGTCTTTAAAAGTTAGCAATAAAAGGATGAATAAGTGGGTAAAAGGCACTACGTTAATGTGTAATTTTTATTATTGCAAAATAATGGTCATATGTAATGGTTAAGTTCCCCACACTATTGTTATCAAGAAATAGGGATTGATGTTAATAGAAACTGAACGACAAGAAATATTAAAATGTATTTTCATTTTAGTAACATGGAAAAATAATTCATGATTTTTCATTAAATGAATCCATGTCACGTGAGAGAAATCGTCACTAAAAGTAACAAAATATCAAAATCTAATTTTAGACAATAGAATATGCATGGAACCCAAATACTAAAGTAAATACTATCTTAAAAGAAATAACTACCTTATTTAGTGATCTTAGGGATTAAAGACAAACGGCGATGTTTGATAAGCTGATAAGTCGCAAAATCTAAGTAAGATATGTTATAAAATTAAGTGACTTCTTTAACAAATGTAAGGAGGGATGTCCTAATCAACAACAAGCTTCCAAAGGAGGTAAGACATAGACAAGTAATGGGCCTTAGCACTTGGGTATCAAGAATGAATGTAAAGAACTCCTAAACCAAGCCCTTTATTGATAATCTTCTTTGTGATTAGATTCTAAAAAAGACAATGTTCAAGAAAAAAAAGGATAAACAAAATAGGAAACAAGTGAATTTATTTACTCATTAAGTTAATGAAAAATACTAACAGGTTTACGATAGAAGACGAGAAAAGTAATGGAGTAAGACTGAAGGGCCAAAGGAAGAATAGAGGAAGTAAATCTGTTAGCTAAAGCAATATGGGAGGGAGGCAAATGAGTGTTTTTGACATATAATTACTTGTCATATGATCAGAGGTACCAAAATCAATAATCAATATGAGGAAGAGCAAATAAGACACGTAGGATTTTTTTATATCTAAGTTAGCAGCGATAGCAATGAGGTGACAAGAAATATTATGTATGACTTTAATGGAGATGAATGGACCAATAGAAATAAATTTTCACACTTTTGACCATCAAGAAATAATTTTTAATTCTAATTTTTCGATCGATAGCATAATTATTTCCATCAAAGAATTGAGGCCTACAGTACTAATATTTTGATTAGTTGAAGATGTAGATACTGTCGCGAAGATCTTTCCTTAAATTTTCATTTGAAATCACAATAAAAGAGAGTTGTTCTAAATAATGCCACTTATTGTCATCAAAACGTAAATCTCAGAAAGTTGCTATATACAGTATTATTAGAATAAGTTGCTATTATATATTATTATAATCGAGCAATTAGTTAATATATTACTGTAACCAAGAAGTCGATCGCTCCTTGTCCTTGGGATATGTTACTGAGTGACCATGCTTCTTCATTTCATACAATAGAATGGCTTGTAAATATCAAGCCATTCTATTTATTCGTTAACTTGATCTCACATCCGAGAAGTTACAAGGTCTGTCTGTCTACTTCTATTTGTTTCCAAAGTCAGTTAAAACAAATATTTTGTTTGAATTTGTAGTTTTTATTTTTTATTTTTTCTAATTTTTAAAAATCATGAAAACTTTAAAAATAATTTTTTCTGTTCCTTTTTTTATATAGTTTGACTAAATATATATTATTTAATTATATATTAATTTTAATAAAATTATAAATAATTTAATTCATCGACTAAATATATATTACTTAATTTATTATTTTTAATAAAATTATAAATAATTTAATTTCATATTATATATTTAATTAATTAAAATTAATTATTAATAAAAAATTATAATTAATTTAAACTTAATAATTTATTTAATTTTCACCATATAAATTTAAAATAAAATTAATTTAATAATTAAAACATATTTAAAACAAATGTTAAGTTATAATAAAAAGTTAAATTCCAAATTATTTTCTTAATAATTTACTGATAAATATTATATAAAATTAAAATTAAAATAAATTCATTTAATTAAAAATAATTTATCTTTAAATTTTACCTAATATATAATTATTATCAATAATAAAAATATAGATCTTAACAACTTATTTTTATTTAAAAAACAAAAATTGGAAAACCAAACGCCCCTTAACACAATCCACATGGAGCTGCCGAAGGGCAAGCAGACTTGAAAAAGTAATATGCACGCAAACTAGTTCAACTACAAGCCCCAAGGTTCTTTAAACACATTTTCCTCGCCTGATAACGAGCTTTTGATTCCACCAAAACCTCTTTAGGCACTTCAGACCTCCAAACTAAGCACACATCGAAGGCAACCCCCTTCATGCATCAGATCAAATGCCTTGTTGATCTCTCCAAGGGTCAAATTATGAGTTATGTACTCGTCCACCTTTATTTCCTGTGGAATCATTAAAGAAGATTTACTTGTCAATGAATAAAAGGTAAATGGAAATATATACATATATATGTATATGAACATAGCAGGCGTACCTTCTTCATGTACTTGTCCACAAGCCAAGGTACCTGCGAACGGCTCTTGAATCCACCAAAAGCTGTCCCCTTCCAAACGCGGCCGGTCACCAGCTGGAAAGGACGGGTTGATATCTCCTGACCTGATGCAGCCACCCCAACAATAACCGACGTTCCCCAACCCTGATGATGATAATCTCAGCATATGAGATTCTATCAACATCTCAACATACGAGAAATATTCTATCAACCTAACGACGATTCTTGCCACAACCCAATCTATGACTTACCTTGTGACAACACTCTAAAGCAGCCCTCATTACAGAAACATTTCCAATACACTCAAAACTGTAGTCAACACCACCATCCGTTAGATCAACAAGGACTTGCTGAATTGGTCTATCGTGATCCTTTGGATTAACGAACTCAGTAACTCCAAAATTTTTTGCTGCATGTTGCAGTCACCAAAGTAAAGAATATTACTACAAGCATGATGAAACTCAAATCAGCTACACCCCTCCATTCTATCACCACGGAAAATGAAGGAAAATAGGCCCTTATAAACTTTATAAGAAAGTAGTGCAGAACATTAAACAGAAGGAAGATATTGAACGCAAGACGAAAATGCACCAGTGTCAAATTTTTTGCTATCAATATCTATGCCAATTATTCGTGATGCACCAGCTGCTTTTGCACCCTCTGCAACCTGTCAGATTGTCAATTAAATTGAGGTAAATTTCAGCACAAGAGAAACATAACTAGACTTTTTCCTCTTATTTCAACACACCACACAACACAATAAATATACAACATAACTTACAGCAAGGCCAACCGTTCCAAGACCAAAAACAGCTACTACAGATCCTGCTTCTACTTTTGCAGTGTTCCAAACTGCTCCAAGACCTACAAGATAAGAAATGCCCATTAAAATATGTAATAAGTTGCTACAGCGATTCCATTCAGTTAAAAGCTCAAAAGGAAAATAATAAGTCATAACCTCATAAGAGCACAGATCCATGGGGGTGATACATGAAAGATAGTATTGATTAACCAATTTAAGAGAAGCACCAACTTGAATTTCTTTCTCAAAATGATCAGAAGCGGTAATCATATTATGTGCGTTTTCATCATTGCTTTCCATTAACAAATTATATGGGCATTTAATATCAGAAAAAAGAATGACCCAAAACCTTCAATATCAGAGATAAGAATGACCCAAAACCAATGATCATCCCATCAAATCTACCTCAACAAATGTTAAAGAAAACTTCCACTTGATGTTCACCACTAATTCACCTTCCAAGTGGACCACAGGAACCGTCTTGGATAGGAATTAAAACTACAGAATTTTATAAATGCTAAAGAAATGCAATGACAATGGGTGATGCTCCATAATTGATGACAACAGGTGCAGTATTAACTAAAGTGCAGCTGAAATTTTTTAGACCATTCTTCAATTTAAAAAAGTGAAACAAACAACATAAATATTATGGACAAAGAACCTTCTATAAATAGATGTCAGTGCACCAAACAATTAATAGAACAATTACTGAATATGAAACCTCGAAACATCATTACCAGTGGGAACACCACATCCAAGAAGGCACACTTTTTCCAGAGGAGCTTTTGGGTCAACCTTTGCAACACTAACATCGTGCACAACAGTGTACTGACTGAAAGTAGAGGTTCCCATGAAATGATAGATGGGTTTTCCATTAATCGAGAAACGACTCTTTTTATCATTCATCATAACCCCAACTCCAGTAGCTGCACGAACCTTTCCACAAAGATTTGTCTTCCCTGATTTGCAAAATTTGCATTCTCTACATTCTGCTTGATAACAAGGAATGACATGATCACCAGGTTGAACCTCTGTCACGCCTTCACCAACACTTTCTACAATCCTGTGCCAAAAATAAAAATTGAACCATGTCTCTTTCTTCAGTAAAAACACCATAAATTGTTGAATATTAGCAAGATAAAGAATCGGACAGCCTTACCCAGCCGCTTCATGACCAAGAATACAGGGGAAGAGACCCTCAGGATCCTGAAAGAAAATTAAATAAAGTCAACGTCAGCACCAAATAACAAAAACAAAACAAACCAAAAAGTAAATAAAAATAGATATAAAGACAGAAACAACTAAAAAAATAAAAAAATTATCTTCGGTTACTCCATACAACAATACTGCGAGTTCCCAGAGAACAACTAATGACAATTTTCTTTCTAGATTTAAGAAGACGGTGAAAGAAACCAAAATGCAGAAAATGTCCCTAGTTTTCATCAAACTTAAGTTAAATTCTTATCCAATTCATGGTGGCAATTTATTTCTCATAATTGAAGGCCGTTTTCAGCAACAGCTGTGATACTGCTATCAGTTTCAGTTGGAAACAAGTACAACATATTGTCGATTCCAATATCAAGTAGACAGCGCTCAAGTGAGACAGAAACTTCCCAGTAAAGAACTCAGTCATTTTCCGATAGAGAAAAGGTTAAAAACTCACACTCTAAAGAAAAAAGAAAAGAATACAAGTTAAACAGCCCAAATCCCCGTGATCTTAGCAAATAAATTAAAACCCAAAAACCAGAAACAAAGAATGATTTATAATCAACAGCAGATTGCAGACTAACTAGAAAAGACTATACCTTTCCACTCCAAGTGTAAGCGTCAGTATGGCAGAGTGCAGTGAAGAGGATCTTAACTCGGACCTCGCCGGCCTGAGGCGGAGCCACCTGCACGTCCTCTATCACCAGCGGCTTGTTGGCCTCCCAAGCAACAGCAGCTATCGCCATTATCATTCCCAGACAAAAACCCAATATCAAAACCACATAAAGGATTGTAGATGAAAGCAGAAACAACGAACAGACATCAAAAACATCTAAATAACAAATCCAGCGTAGGAAGAAAGAAGAGAGAAGCAGAAGGATTGTACCTTTGCAAGTGATAACCTGACCCTGGGTCGTAGCCATAGGTGAGAGTGAATGATTGAAACCGACAATGGGGAGAGAGAGAGAGTGAGAGAGACAGAGCAGGTTGTGTTGAAGTGATCTTATAACGCGAGGCCTATAATTTTTGACCCTTTTTATTTGGTTATTTAACAAATATGATGGTGAAATGCCACCGTTTTGTGGCTGTCAGGATCTGGAATCCGAATTCCAGATCCTTGAATTGGGCTAGAAAATGAAAGTCAAACGCCTTTGAAATGTTTAAAAGCATTTAATAACAAGGATTCATATTAACCAAAGTTATGGATAAATTTCCTAATAGGCTCTCGAAAGTTTTAGAAAATGTTATAGATATCTTATCTCATGTGAAATAAATTTTAATATTTTATGACTCAATTAAAATAATATTAAAATTTAAGAGTTTATTATAAAATAAAAATAAGTTAATTTGTTTTTTTTTTACTGATCAAAACAGTAAACTTTGATTATTATTTTTTTGAAACAAAGTCATAATCAGATAGTTAGGGGGAAATCCCAACTACAACGGCTAGCATATAAATGTGAGACCCTTGTTAAATTATGAGCCTCAACATTGGCTTGCCTACGAACCCAACCGACCTTGATATGAGGTGTTTAAATGAGTAAATTAATAGGTTTTAAGCAAATAAACCTATTGTAATTATATGTTATGTGAATAATTTAAACTTATGTAGATGAAATAAATATGTTAGTGGATACCTAATTGATTTCAAGCAGATCGTTAAATTGTAGGATTGAAAACACGGGTTAATCTTTTCTTCTAAAAAGAATGTGAATATATTAGGCTACTGAGGCCAGGCCATCAAGTAAAATTCCAAAAGTAGCCATAGTGATTATCTAGTCTATTTACAGGACAGGGGAGGCACATTGATTTAGAGAATCTTCCACTTACAGCTAATGCGAGTGCTGCATTTATGGTTGTCTTTGTCTTATCTTATCAACCAACTTCCTTATAAACATATCAATGTTTCGATTATGCCTTACAAATATTCTCCTCTTTCGTTATACATGTAACCAAATATGACAGTGCAGTACAATAAATTCAGCCATCTCCTTCCTCTGTATATCTGATTTTCATGCTCTAGTCGATTATCACAGTCCAATCGTTGTGCGGTTTTCTAAACTATACAGGTTAAGAATCTCATTCCACACCACCTTCGTATAATCACATTTAAATAAAACATGATCCTGAGTTTCCAAATAGGATTTGCAGATTATGCACTGTTGGACAATTTTATCCTTTTTATTAAAGTTGAGCAATTATTAATTGGATTTTTTTAAATAACTTATCGGTTAAGTTACTGTGTATGTGCTAATGTCGTTGGGCTGCATATGTGCTACTGTCGCAGCTAGCATCATCGCAGACGTCAACGAATGACGTTAACGCTACAGTGCAATGACGCAATGTTGACGTTAGCCATACGGACAGTTATATTAATTTAAAAAAACACAAAAATTTTAGATTTCCTGTAAGGGTGCCTCAGGATGTTTTAGGTCAATTTCCAAGTATAGAAAATTCATAAAGCAATTTTTTTCCATTTTTTTGGATTTATTAAATTAATAAAAAATTAAAGTTTAACTCCAGGAAAAGGAATTAAGACGTTTTGAATCTAATTTTGAGTGAATTTTCATGCTTCGGACGTCACATAAGGGACATACTTCAAGTTTTCATGTCTCGGGTCTCATGTTTAGTGTTCGAGATCGCATGATAGTTACTCAAATAAAGAATTAAGACATTCGATAGCCATTTTTGAGTGAATTTTCGTGCAACAAACTTGTCATAAGGGAGATACATAAGGTTATCGTGTCTCGGGTGGTCAGTTCAGCGTTCGGTGATGCACGATAGTCACCGAACTTAGGTTTTGATGATTGAGCCTATACTAAACTTGAAAGCATATCCTTATCATGTACTTTTATTATGGAGTTGCTTCCTTGCATACTTTGCTTTGAAGCTTCATGTCATTAAATTTGAGTTTCAATTTTTAGTTATAATTTTATGTCATCAATTATCGCTTTAACACATACAAAATTCAGCCAAATATTTTTAATAAAATAGAAACCAAAAATAAGAAATAAAAATAAAAAACCATAACAAAAAAATATAGAAATGAAACAAATCGATCTCTTAAATTTCCAAGAATCAATCGAAAAAGGAGAAAAGAGAATAAACTACTTATAGCATCGTAATCACCCTTTACATGTTTAGAGTTTTAAATTTTTGTTTTCTAATTTCTTTTATGCACAGGTATATTAGGACTTTTGAAAATATATGATTAATTAATAAATTCATACTTTAGAACACAACTTTTCTATTTAGAAATGTAGTGTTAGAATAAAGATAAATAAATATATTTTATTCTTTGATATATGAAAGTATGATATATAAATTTTTATTAACATTCAAACCATGATAAATGTAACTGATGAAAAATGTTTCTATATAATTCTATGTGAAAATATTCATTAAATGTCGGCCAACTTAACTATGCTTGACTCATTTTGAAAATACATGTTTTATTTCATCTTACAATTAGATAATGAGATGCATACATGTAACTCATTACCATATCATTATAAGTACTGAAACTAATAAGATACGTGATTTAAAGTTTAAAAGTTCAAATAGTATTAAATCACTGGTATATAACAAAAAATGAACAAAATTAAATAATTTAAAATAAAATTGAAGAAGGAAATTATTATTATCCATCTAAAAAATTAAAGTTTAATTAAAAAAATATTAAATGAAAGCTAAATAGTTAATTAGAATTTACAAAAAATTTTAATAACAAAGAATATTTAAATAAACCGAATCAACAGATTTATCAATTCAACTCTTATACGATTTAACTAATTTAGTTTTATAATCATTGATAAAAAAAACTCACATTAATAACATTTTATTTAAGAGAAAAAATTGATTTACAACCATATTTTTTATTTAACAGATAAAATTGAACGTCAAAAAATATACTTTAGCCCAGTTAAGATTCCAAATGTTCCAAAAGAGAAATTTTATCGACATATTTTGCGCAAATGCAA
Organism: Erythroxylum mucronatum; assembly: GCA_027563825.1. Lineage (NCBI taxonomy): Eukaryota > Viridiplantae > Streptophyta > Magnoliopsida > Malpighiales > Erythroxylaceae > Erythroxylum > Erythroxylum mucronatum. Next base: position 10,614,095 of record JAOSBP010000009.1, read on the forward strand.
TCAAAATTTTACTATTGAAATACATTATGGAAAGAGAGAATGGATCTTGATTAGTAAGGAAAGAGAACTCTCCTTGTCAACCGAACTGTAGCGAGAATTTGATCAAAGAATCAGAATATCTACATTCATGGAGACCCTTTTTAGAATTTGATGAGAAGACTATACAGAAGACATAAAATGCAATTTACACTTGAAGCAACTATTTAAATGCAAGATAGCTTCATATCAGGCAACAGGAATGATGTTTCAGTCTTTCTTTTACTTTTATTTTGGTTTTAACCGAGTGATAAATGTAACAATCAGAAACCAGAACGAACTAACACCATAGTTATAGCTGAGCCCCAACTATCATTTTTTATTCTTACTTCCTTTTATTTTTGCCATTTCCGTCACAGAATGCCATTCCATTCATGAAGGAAAAAAGCAGATTTGGAAGGAATGAGAATGATTAGGAAAAGGCAAAACAAGAAAAACTTGTATTAACAAATAACTGATGCACAATACTTTACACTTGAGTACACAAACTAGAATACATGTTTAGAAGTCTGGTTGAAGTCAGTAAATGAAGAACTCCAGCAGTTAGTCACATCTAAGCTAGGCACATTCGAGGTTCCTGCAGGATAAACTTGAAGAATTTAATCTTTCATTATATACCACAAAACAAGCCACGCCTGTCCTGTTTTTTACCCACATGTTATTGATCGCAAAGAAACGATGTTAAATTTTATAAACCTTCCCTAGTCCGACAGAGATTTCCTTGCCTATATCTCAGAGAATTCCTAGTTTATCATAAAGCATAAGATGAGAAAATATACGTACATTATCCAAGGTAAGGTCTACATGTCCTTGCAGTAAGTTCAATTATGGGACTACTAACCTTCTAGAGCATATGTCTGGACCTATAATCAGGATAAGATCATAATGAATAATTAGTTACATGAAAGAAGTTCAAGTCGCCTTTAATAACTTACTGCATATTAAGAATTGCAAGCCCGCACATGATAAGAACCCTTAGCATAACTCTACCATACAAGATCCACAGAGGCATAACATTCTAATTTCTAACTCCTACTATACAAGATTTTTATTACTCATGAATAAACAAAACCGCTTGTAAAACTCTGTTCATTTTATATTTATTTTACCTCAGTCATGTTATCCTCAGGAAAGTAATTTGGTCCTGTACAATTCACATCATGAGCGCCGTCAAATCTGAGTATCCTAAGTTTCCCTTCCTGCATTTATAAAGAAAGGGTTATAAACTTCAAGATTATACACTAAAAATATGTGATTCCACTGAACAATGCACACCTTGGTTCCATAAACAAGACCACCACCAGCAAAAGGATGAAAGCAAGCAACATTCACTTCATCCTCTGCACTAGGAAGCACTCTCACTAGTTCCATGTTCGAAACTCTGTAAACCTAAATAACAAAGATACACTGTTAGACTGCAACCTTCTCAATGTAAAGAGAAAAAGGATTACAAAAAGCTTACTATGAAAAATCATAATGCTCGTGTATGTATGTTCTTATCAAGGTGCAAGTATAATCCAAGTATTTAGACATCAGAAGTGTAATCCAAATATTTAGACATCAGAAGTAAAATGGTAACGATCTTATTCCGAAAGCCATCGTTTTTTACTACCTATAATAACAGGACAATTTCAACCATTTTCAGTTATCATTCAAACAAGTATCCTCCCGTCATATCCAACCTAAGATTGATTACGTTTGAAAACCATTCACATCTGATTCTTATGGATGTTTCTACTCTGTACATTGCAAAATGAAGAAGAACAAAGCAGTCCATCATTATTGAATAAGTCAAAATGAAGTTCAACAAAAATTGTCACTTGTATGGAACTTCTATCAAATTACAATTTGAAAGTGAAGCAAGCAATAAAAATTGATTAGGAATATGAACTTTTACCTCCAGAACTGTGTAAACTGGTGTTGTTGTTTCTCCATCAATAACAATGCTTTTAAGAAGGGATCCATGACGCCGACCGTATGCGAGTAATATATGTTCGGAAGTAGGAGAGAACTACAAATAGAAAATAAAGCACATTTTGCAATAATATTAGACCTTTAACAGTAATGTCAAGCAACAAGTAAAATTTATAGGTTAATCACACGTCACAAAGATGTCAGAGATTATTTAAATAAAAACCTATTTAGCTGCATCTGTAGACAATCAGTTGGGCTGAAGGTTAATTAAGGGGGTAAAAATTATCAATATCCAAAGAGATCAAACACAGGTCACTACTAGAACCATGTGCAAGGCAAAAATTCTATTGCCAGAAGTGTTTGAAGGCCAATATAACTCATGGTAACACCACTGAAGAGTCTACTTGCTGGCATCCTAGCCAAAAGGTTCAGAACTGAGACCAACAGAATAAGCATAGCTCAATAAAGCTGATCAATGCAGTTGAAGGGAGGTCAAATACACTGAAATTATCTAATTAGCTCAATCCAATTAGCAGTAGTTGACAGATGTTCATTGTTGGGAAGGCATACCAGAACGATATTACATATATATGTACATATATGCATATATATACAAGTTGCATCCACCTATCAGAAGACACTGACCTGGATTGATGTCAAACAATGAGCAGCTCTAATTGCTCGAGATGCGAGCACAGAACCGAAGCTGAATAAATGAAAAAATAGTTAACATAAGACAATTTTCCTCAAGGTTAAAGAGCATTAAAGCTTAAATCCAAAGTAAGAGTTGGAATAGTGTAATACGTTGCCTCCTCCAGTGAATATATACGAAGCTCGTACATAACTTGATGAGCAGAAATTGGGTGCCGAGTAGGGGATGTTGCAGTACCAGTATCTTGATGAACCAAGTTATGTACCCCAGGATCAGCTTCTACATGCGGGAGCATGCATGCAACACATGCAGCCAAATATCTTCCACAAGGAGAAAAATGAGCGCCCATTTCACTGTAGCGGCCATTATGCATCAAACAACAGAGTAATCACAATCTAAGGTAAAGGCAAAATGATGATAAAGATACAAAAACTGTTTAAAAGACCCATATGATTCTCAAGAAAATAAGTAGATAACACAACTTTCCAATATTTTAAGGATTTTACTAAAGCATTTTGCTTACCTACAAAGAACAGCATGTGGAATTGTTAAACGGCATTTTTCAGCACTGAGGGGGGCACAAGGATGCTCTATATTGTGCAACCATACCCTGAGCTTTACAGTGCAAGGCAACTCTGCAGCAGCAGCAGCTGCCAGTGATGTGGCAATTTCAGACTGGACTCTGTTAAAAATGGGCTGAGTATCAGCACTATTCTGTTGTGTGTTAATATGAGTCAAACTTTCCCCAGATTCAGGTACAGAAAAACGGGAACGTGAATTGCGATGTCGCAAGCCCGATCTCCCAGAAACACCTGATATGCGGGGACTCCCAGTCATTGCTAAAGAAGCAACTGCAGTCTCCACATTATGAGTAGAACTATAAGATGTCAGGGAGGAAGAAACTGTATACTGAGCTGAATGATCATGACCACCACTGTTAGGAGGAGGTGTTGAGGAAACACTGGCCTGGCTTTGACCAATCAACCATCCTTGCAAGAAGGGTAGTTCCCACCAAGTTGGATCTCTTGGCGGTAAAAGCTGATGAAGTTGACCAAAGTTTGCATGTTGAATAGAAACTTGTCCAGATACTCCATCCAAAGCATTACTGCCACCACCACCACTACTAAAACTATCTAGGTTAGTAGATCTCCCACGTTGGATTTCCACAACAGGATTAATGTCATCCGTATCCATAGCATCTTCTGCAGCTCCTGAAAGATCACTCGTCATTCCATTAGGCAAAGCATTACTTACTGTACCTAGATATGAGCTAGATGGAATTGCTGGAAATGTCTCCATTGGGGAAACTAAGGTATTATAGTTCTCCCCTGCATTTGCATCTGCCCGAAACTGAGTTGGTGCGGAAGAATCTACTTGCATTATACTTGAACCATCATGCCTATTAACATCTACTCGGCTATCATCTACAGTGAATGAAGGCATAAAGAAGAAAGGGAATGACATGAGGGGCAGTTCAGCAGCCAAACTAACTCGATCACTGGAGTGAATATTGGTCACGAAAACAGCAGGAGGAGGATATCTCAGGTAACCAGGAGATGTTGCTCGTGTCATTGAAGAATCTGAAGAGTCAAGATCATTGACCTGCATATCAGTCCAATGATGTAATCTACGAGATGGTATGGATAACAATTCAATTATATTATCCATAAAGTATTCACCTCAGCAGTCAGAAGAAATGGAGCACCATGTGGATGAAAATGTACCGCTCGAAGAGAACGTCTTGCCTTTAACACAATGGTTGGCGAGGAAGCCTCCCCTCTCTTATTGTACTGCCATATATATAACTGAAAACAGATATTTTATGTTGTGTCAAACTGAAAGTTGAGGCCTCAAACCTTCACAAAGGAAAAGAAAAGAGAAAAGTTTCAAACAATGTTGATATGCACTAAAAGGCCAGAATCACACCTTGTGACCAGATGCAACAGCGAGCAGCTCTCCTTCAGCATGGAAGGCAATGGAGGCAATAGGACGATCTATGAGCAAATAATTTCAAAGAGGTTAGCTTATCATAAGCCACAACAATTAATCAATAATAATCACAACAGAAACAATATGACGAGTCTAAGTTGAAATTACAGAAATCACGTGACCCTATGCACTCTGCTGTCTTTGCATTCCACAAGCGAACCTCATAATCCAAGCTCCCACTTGCAAGAATTTCAGCATGCAATGGATGGAATCTAACCTGTATAAATAGCACATTCAGTTTGTAGTAGATAACTAAATGCAAGACAATTTAATGAAGTCAGGTTATTAATCATAATTAGAAACAAATCCATCTAAGACATTAACTATACAAACCAAAAAAAACAAAAAAACCCTCAAAGTTACAACTCACCACCCAAGGAGTCCTCCGATGACCACTCAACACTTTTAAGCAATTTCCAGTTTGGCAATCAATTATCTTCACAGTGTGGTCGCCACTAAAATCATTAGAGAGAGAGAGAGAGAGAGAAAAAGAGGCACAATTATGATCACAACTTGCATGACCATACATAAAGGTGACCAGCGTGAACAAACTTACTGAGTAGAAGCAAGTGTTCTTCCATCAGGACTAAATGCTGCTGCAATAGTTGATCTGGGAGGAGGCACCAGAGGACAATACTTGGCTGATAGATGGCGTAAAGACTCTGCCTCAATCCTAAGGATCAATAGAAATGCCAATAAATGAAAAGGCATACAAAACACAGCAAATTCCAGCAGCACATCAGTATAAAACTGAAATCAATTAAAATACCAAGAAACAAGACCACGTCTAGCGTCTCTAGACGGTTCAATTTGAGGCATAGATAATGGATCAACATTTAATTGAGATGCTTCTCCCCACCGCCTTTTTGGCAAATGCTTCATTTTGGGACAAATCTCCCTACGCACTAACAAGCACGATACATTCCTGCTGCTGCAAAAAATTGAAAGCAAAAGCATGACAAAATAATGAATATGTAAATCCAATGATCCAAAAGGATAAAACTAGCATCTACCATATCCGCTGAATTAGAAACCCCAACTTCATTCCCATCAAAAATGTCAATTTATGCAAAACTTAGCCATATTTGACCTCCAGTTGACTGCGTCTATAACAGCTCAAACCTCGGCAAACTAAAACTTAAAGGCTGGCTTCCATCAATAGCCGAAATCAATCAAGATAAACTTCAATTCTAGCTCCAATCAATCATAGAAATTAATGAAATAAACTTTAATTCTAGCTCCCATCCATAACAAAGAAATAATGTTTGAACAATTAGCCCTTAAAATTTGATCAAAATTACAACGGAAATGATGCAAAACAAACGATTTCATCACCTACCCAACGAATTGAATGCGAAAAGAATAGATACCTGTGGAGAGGGTTATTGCACGCCGATGATTGAACCGGATTCCGATCGTCCGACGAGGCAAGTCCCGTCATTACTCCGTCTTTACGATTCAAGTTCATAAGTAACCACAAAAGATTTGCAATTGCAAATTCAAAGAAAGAGAATTTGAATGAAAAGTTAGCAAAATACAAGACCTAATTCATTGCTTTTAGGAATTCAGATGGTATCTGTCCCCGTAGAAGATCGATGTAAAGTTTAAAATTCAAGAGACATCTCTGGTGTTGATTTTTGGACTGGGATTGGATTCGAACATGAAAACCTAAATGGAGCAACTGAGCCTTTAGAGTTTAGACCGTAGGAATTTAATTAATTTTATTTTCTTATTCAAAATATACGATACGCCGTGTTGTAGTTTGTACGTTTTTTTCCTGCGCTGAGCTCAAGTCAAGAATGTATATTGTATAGTATTTCCTTCTCCTTTCATACCGTGGTAATTAATTGTGTATATACATGTATTATTTGTGAAAATATGCACAGATGGTTAAGTGAAATTGAAAATAAGGATATTTTATTTAGTAAATTTTGTAATGGACATAATAAGTTACAGATGGTATTTAATTAATTCCATTAAATTATCTAAGTAACGGGTAATATATAATTGTTTTATGATATTTTAACGTTACATTAAAAAAAAGATAAATTTAACATCAAAGATAATCCAAGAAAAACAAAATTGTGGAATAGTACATCTTTATATAATCCTTTTCCAATTTTCACAAGTACCATTCCTCTTATGTATATTTGTGTAGATAATGAGATTTCGGACGTAATCTTATGATAGAACACGTCTCAATACAAGTGAGAAAGGGATAGAAGAGACATAAGATTGAGAAAGAATCATAGAAGAGAATTTTGAAAAAGGAACAACCGTATTCTGTTATAGCATATCGATATAGCGGTTAGAGGTTGGTTATATACACATGAAAATAAAAGATACTCCCTCCGATTCATAATAAGTGTCGTTTTAGATACATTTTAATTATTCAAAATAAGTGTCATTCTTGACT
>JAOSBP010000009.1:10621201-10634167 GCA_027563825.1 Erythroxylum mucronatum
AAGATACATGCACCATGCAATTCATCAAGCATATCATCTAACCTAGGAATAGGATGGTGATACTTTACAGTGATTTTGTTGACAGCTCTGCAGTCTACACACATCCTCCAGGTCCCATCTTTCTTTGGCACCAGCAACACAAGCACTACACAAGAGCTCAAGCTCTCCCTCACATGCCCCTTTTCTAGTAACTCACCCACCTGCTATTAAAGCTCCTTTGTCTCCTCAATATTACTCTTATAAGCTGGGCGGTTTGAAATCTGAGCTCTAGGTACAAAATCAATTTGGTGCTCTATACCTCTCAAGGGTGGCAAGCCCTTAGGCATCTCCTCAGGAAAGACATCAGTATAATCCTACAAAAGAGAAGCAAATATACTAGGCAAAGTATTAAGAGGGTTAGTTTTAGAAACCAAACACTCTCTGTATCTCATAAACACTAGTGCTCTTTTCTCTTTAGTTGCTATTCGCAAATCTCTTCCCTTGGCAAACAAGCTCACTTTTCTCTCCTTCTTTCCACTATTCTTTTCACTCACATAGCTCTTCTCTCTTGTACATCCCACTTTCTTTTCCTCACCTATGTAGCCACTCCCCTTTGGTTCTATCTCATTTTTCTTGTTGGCCTCTGAATTTTTATTTTATTATAAGCATGATTAGATTAATTTTGGGGTCTTGCTAGATTAGTCATATTGGAATTAATTAGCTTGTTAATGTGGGTAAGATAATATGACATGGGCTAAGGGCTATGAACTATTAAAGTAGTGAGTGTAAGGCTAATTTTGGCAAGTCACTTAAGTTTAAAAACCATAAGGCATTGAAGTAAGGGCAAAAAGGGGACTTTATGCAATCATTATTGGTGTAAAGGAGAAGAAATGGGGTGTCTTGCATTTGGATGAGAGAGAAAACGAAACTGAAGAAAGAAGGGAGAGAGTTCGTGAGTTTAGGGAAAGAAAGAAGAGCAAGCTAGGTTTTGATTTTTCTTAACTTTCAAGAGGGATTTTGAGAGTGATTAAGAAGGGAAAAGGAAGAGGAAGATTAGAGCTTTCATTAAAGCCAAGAAAATAATTGGTTGGTGAAGATTTAAGGTAAATTGATTTTAATCTTTCAGAGTTTTGAAAGATTTTTGGTTCAAAGAGCTTAGGAAAGGTATGGGTATAAGTATTCTAGGATCAATTTCATGCATTTAGTTCTTTGGGTTTTCCAATTTAAAATCCTTTGATTTGGGATTTTTGTCAATGTTGAAGAAAATCAAGAAGGACAAGAGGAGCAAGAGGAGAGGCATATTTAAACAAGCCATAGTCAAGGACTTCAAGGTGGGTTTCACTTTTATAGTTAGATGATAAGCTAATAAAATTTTTCTGTCAATAAATGATAGTAATTAATTTTGCAACCACCTCATTCATATGCATTTAATGTTGTTAAATGCTACAAGATTGTCCTACATGCTTATACATGATTTGTGTGATGATTTATGGAAAGTTGTTTTAAAAACGATTCTTTGAAATGATGCATGATTATGAAACCATACTTTTGGAAATGGTTTTTAAGATATAACAAGCAGATGAAAAGCTAGTTTTCAAGAGGATGTGCCTTTTTGGGCATCAAGCTTACAAGATTTTGAAATTTATGTGTTATGTGGGTTTGTAGTAGTCCCTCAAGAATTGTCACGTGCACATTGACCCAAGTATAGGCTTCTCCCACCTGCCTGCTAGTGGCATGGAGCTCCCTTAAGGACTCCTTCAAGAATTCACGACTACACAGGACCATTTCATTAGAAATGTGTAGTGCGTCATGTTTTGGACTTACCCAAACCATTTGATGTGTTTATGTGTCCATGACAAGTTGGTAAGAGTAATGCATTCATGATTTACATACACATGAATTTCTACATTGAAAATATTTTTAAAATGTCCTTGCTTGTTGCAAACTATAAAATTGTTACTCACAAACTTTAAGCTCACCCCCACTTTCCTCCCCATAATCAGGTGATGAGCGAGAAATTGAGGAGTCAAGGGCTAAGGCATCACTCTACTTTTGAAATGTTGTTGAATTTAAAGCAAATCTTGTAAACCAAGGCTTTAGTTCATTTTCAACAATCTATTGTTCATGTATCTTTTGTATTTTGGGATTTCTTTTGAGACATTGATGTATTGGGGCTTGAAATGCCCACTAAAGCTTTGTAAAACTATGAAGTTTTGATACTAATGGTGTATGATTTTGTTTTCGCCCATGATTTTCTAAGGTTGCATAAGGGAAAAATTCGTGTACTGACTTTAGGGAAATATCTGGGTTGATCTGGGCTGATTTAGGCAAAGTTACCTTTTAGAAAGTTGTAGTTCTTTCTTTTATCTTTCCAACGGTATATAGCATGAAATTTTTGGACATCTAAGTCAAAAGTTATGGTCCTTATGAGAGGAGATGCTCTGGAGAGTGTAGAAAGTGATTTAGAACTATCCTAGTTTGCTTCGTCCTAGTTTTGCTTCGTCTTAGTTTTGCATCGTTTTAGTTTTGCTTCGTCTTAGTTTTGCTTCGTCTTAGTTTGCTTCATCTTAGTTTTGCTTCGTCTTAGTTTGCTTCGTCTTAGTTTTGTATCGTCTTAATATCTTCTGTTCCATTTTTGATCCTTTTAACGGCCGAATCTCACTTTGAGTTCTTCATGAAAGTTGTACATCTTGAGGTCCTTTTTCAAATCGTGTAAACACAAAATCAATTCGACCTCTGTGGCAAAAGTTATGGCATTTGCGCCAAGACATATATAATATGAGTCAAAACATGAACATGTTGGATTCGTTTGACCATAACTTTTTCATCCGACCTCCGTTTGAGGTGTTTCTTAAAGCATTGGATTCCTAACACATTTCTCTACCTTTCCAAAAAAATTGATAGCCTTTGGTGTTGAATTTCAAGGATTGATAAAAAGGAAGTGAGGGCTCATAGGAATGACCCTATAAGGAGACCCGCTTATGCTTTTTGACTCCGGATAGTTAGGCTCGGGGAACGAGGTCCAACATCTTGGGCTTTAGGAACGGGGCTCAACATAGTGTCTATTTTAGACTAAGTTTTACAAAGAAAGTTGAAGTTAATAAAGGAATGTTATTAAGTATTATAACAGTTGTTACCCATGAGATGATGCAAGATCTCCTAAGCTCATAAATGGAGATTTATAAGAATGCTTCTAGTGATTTTGTGTAACATCTTGTTTCCATACTAAAAGTTAGAACCTTATATTTCTATAATTAAGAAATAGCAAGAGAGATTAGAAAAATGCATTTCATGCTCATGTATAATGTTAGCATACACACATCTGAATTTGATTATTGCACACATTACAATGAATTGTTCATGCACTCATTTGACTCCGGGAATAAATGTTTGTCTCAATGCAATTATAATGTGAATAATGGATTATGTGTCTTAAAAAATTGAGTTGGAATGTATAAGTAGTGAATTAGAATTTTTAGTAAAATATGAGAATTTCCTGAAATTAAGGGTATTTTTAGACTAGGAAAAATGCTAAGTAACGGAACAATTGATTAATAGTAGCAAAAATAAGAGTCAAAAGATAGTGGAAATTTTTTTTAATGACTTTGGGACTTATTGGCAAATGTCATTGAAAATTGAGAGACAATTGGAATAGAAACTAGAGATGATTGGACTAGTTAAATAAGAGAACCTAGTTTAAACTCATAGAAATTGGACAAGTGACAAGTGTCACTTGCCAAGCCTAGTATTGATTCCACGATTATACTAGAAAGACCAAATTAATTGTTTTGATCTTGCTTTCTACTTCTTCTTCGTGACTTTCTTCACCTTATACAAGCTTCTTCACTTCCACGAACGCAAGCTTTGCTCTCACCCTTTACTTGCTACTTTCACTTTGTTACCTTCTTTACTGTCACTAAAAGATCTAACCCTACAACCTTTGACTATTGATAATCTTGTATCATGAAAAGCTAGGGTTCACCTGATTTTGAAGAACTAGGAGTTTTAGCAAGTAAGTAACATGTTAAATTCTCTTGAGTTGTTTGAATATGAAATAAATATGGTGATTACAAAATGGTGAGACTAATGGTCATTTTTTATGACATTGTGATTGATGAACAGTGTATATAAATGTCTTATTTCTACATATGAGATGATTAACCTTTCATAAGATCTTGTTGAAGTGATTTTTGAAATAGAAAGTTCATTACGATGATGTAAAAAGAGTGCAAAACAATTTGTTAGATAAATGGTGTTTCATGCTTTGTTTTCACTATTCTTATACGTGAATCTCCTTGGGTGTTTTAGAAATGAGCTAAAATGAGTCTAGAGTTAAGGAAAAAGGAGTAATGTGATGTTGTGATATGGGAAGAATGAAAATGATAAGTTAGAGATGAAATGAAGGTGTTGATGAAGATGAAGAAGTGCAGAAAATATGGTGAATAAGTGTAAACGTTATGTTCTGTTTTTTATTTTTATGATCAGTCATAGATTTTGATTTGTATTTGAATGAGTTGAGCTGAAATGGAAGTAAGAATGAAGAGGAAATAGTGAAAACATAAGTTAGAAATGGTGTAGATTAAGCAAAAGAGAGGAAGAAGTGATGACATCTGCAATTTTGTAAAATCTGCAAAACACCGTCTGTCATGATCGTGCACAACATGATCGTGACAGAGAGGGAGCCTCAGAGGAGCTACACGATCGTGACAGAGAGGAAAAATGAGGCAGTGCACGATCGTGACAATGAGGAACCTCAGAGGAGTTGGACGATCATGACTTAGGGGAGAAATCAGGCAATGCATGATCATGCACAAGCACGATCGCGATAGTGAACAATCAACTGGAATTGCACAATAGTGACAATGAAAGTGCAGAGATATGCGACAATTTTGAACATCCTTCACCCTTTTGGCCATAACTTCTTCTCTGGACCTTCAATTGACTTGAAATGTGGGCCGTGAACTCCTCACACATTGTCTTTCCTTTACACCAAATTTCATGGTCATCTGAATTCATTAGGAAAGGATTGATAATGATTGATTGATGAGTTTAGGATGAAAATTATGAAGTGTGCTGGAAATTGTTAAATGTAGTGTTTTCACTAAACAGACATCTTTATTTTGGCCATCTCTTAATCTGTAGATATCCAAATGAAATTTTTTTATTTAGATTGAACTAGAGAAATATGGGTATAAATTGCATTAAGGAATCGAATTTTAGTTCTATCTCTAAAAGTTTTAAAATTTGTTTCGAAGTTGAGTACTGAGTGCTGTTGTAGCGAGAGAATAGCTTGGAGTATTTTGTATATAACTTGTAAAATATTGAACCGAATTGTATGAACTTTAGTTTATTATAAACTTAACACATACAGGAACATTTTTTTAGAAGAAAGTATTGCCTAAACACTTCATTTTCCTTATCTTAATGACCATGCAAAATTGACCCAAAAATATGAGAAAAGCTGGAATGATTGATTGATGATGTTATAACTTAGTAAATGAATTATTGATATCAAAGTACCAAAAGCATGAGTATAATGGGAATGAAGTTGTTCATATGATAGTAGTTGTGATTCAAAAGAGATGAGCCATATGTATTAAGTAAAGGTGAATGAGAATTTGATATTTTGAGAGCATATACTGCTGAAAAGAAATGACGAGTAATTAAATTATGATATTAGAATAACCGAGTATTATTGAGGTGTAAACCTAATAATAAGTTAGACACATACAAATGATAAGGTTTGATTGATCAAGAGAAGTGATTAAGGAAACATACCCAAAATAGTCAAATTGAGCATGCATTATACATGACATATATACATATGTGTTTGATTGAATGCTTATGCGATTGTATAATTAATAATGTGTGTGCAATATGTGTATTGTATAATGTTGATATAAGGATAGAACATCCGCATCTAGACGTTTCCAGATCATAAAAGCAATTGCTAATCTGGATCGTACTGTAAGTCGACCTAGATGGTCTTACTTTAAATGAATGTTCTGTTTAAATTTTTGTATTGAATTATTATGTGAATGTGATTGTGTTGATTCCAGACATTGAATGTCCAAGGAGTTTGATGCATGAAATACATATTGGAAGTGCTCATTGAATGTGAATTTGACGAAATAAGTGATTACTCAAAATTTTTGTTAAATGCTGGACTTAGGTCCGATGACATGTGAAAGTGAATGTGTAAAGTGAAATAAAGTTACCAATTGATCTTATGTGATTTAATGCATTTCATTACATGAATGCATGACAACATAAAGGTTGTTGTGACCAAAGTAGCCATCGAAAAAGTGCTTAAAGCTCAGAAAGTGAAAAAGAGCTTAAAGCTCAGAATATGATTAAGAGCCAAAGGCTCACTATGTATAATGAGCCTGGTATCCCCAACGAATACAAGACAGTTATCAATAAGCCCAGTATCCATAATGAATACGGGACAGTTATAGGCACTCTATCATAACAATAACAATTGAAAGTGAGTCTCATGAGTACTGCCATAATGAATACGGGACAGTTATAGGCACTCTATCATAACAATAACAATTGAAAGTGAGTCTCATGAGTACTGCATATGCATTTGATATGTAATGTTTAAATGGTTGAAACAAATAGTTTGAATGATTTCTGAATGTGATATATGATTTAAGTGAATATGAAATGTATGTGACTCAACATGTTGAATTGATGAAGTGATGTGAATTATGTGATTATATGAATTGACGTGTATGTGAATGGGTGAACCATTGAGTTCGTCCACTTATTGAGTTCGCAAAACTCAACTCAAAATTTCAATATTTTTTAAGCTTAAAGAAGATCTTCAGTTAAAAAATTGGAGTCTAGCCACTGCATTCGAGTAAGAGATAGAGGTCAGGATCAGTTCGCGTCTGCATAGATTTTTCATTATTTTGTATTAAAGAATGTATTCCATAATTATTGTATCACGTGTATTTGAATAATTATGTTTTATAATGACTTTCCAAATTGGAATTGTTTGTAATGAGATTGATCAATGAGTGTAGCAGCAACACTTGTGAATGAAAATGTTTATGAATAAAGCATGCCCAATTTGTTTAATGAATTCCTAAATATGCATGTGATGTTTGAAAAATTTGTAACGAGTTTCAATTGTTTGACTATTCTAGCATGTCACTCTCGTAGAGTATGTTTTCGAATACCACCGGTATATTCGATGATATGCCCTATGAGAGTGGGGTGCTACATTTTGGGATGCCAATTACTATTTATTAAATAGATAAACTATATATATATATATATACACACTTTTGTTTATTGTTAAAAATTAATCATCACTTTATTTTGTTTATAATGTTGCTTTTGTTATCTTATAGTTGTTTGATGGGATCAATTCAGAAGTGGTGTTCTAGAATTGCAAGGGTTTGCAATGAGAATTCTAAGTTAATGTGAGAGTGTAATAGGGTGTGAAATGAATTGAAGTATATTTGAATTCACTCATTCCAAGAAAAGGAATAAATTGGAGCGCAAAAGATTAAATGACTTAGTCTTTGTTCGATACAATTTTAAGTTTCAGAAAAGTATGTTATTATCATTATTAAGTGATATATAATTTTTTTATAATTTTTAATCATTTTATTTTATTGTTTACTGGAACTGTTAATAGAATAAGTAATTTTGTAGATCCAATTTGCCTTAGCCATATTGATCTTTTGACATATTGTGTTTTTGAGAAACTGAGTTTGATAGATGAGAGTGACATAGAAAATAATCGTAGATGAGAAAGTATTGATATATCATTTGGTGCAGTAAATTTGAATGATGATGATAATAAGACTTCTCTCAATAATAAGGATTTTGTACTAAATAAGAATTGAGGTTAATGAAATTTAAGTAAGTATTCGATTGAATAAAATTCTAGGTTTTTATTTCTCCTCTTCTTTTAATTTCATTTATATTTAATGTATATGTTAAATTTTATATATGCAATATAATTATAAATATTTTTATTTCAGGTTTAACTTCTAGTTAGTTTTTCGACATGAACTCTTATTATAAATTATAACTGTTAAAGAGTCATGAATATTTATTATTCTTTTTATTTGATGTTTTAATGTAATTATTATTTATTATATGATGAAATTGTAATATTTTAAATATTTTGTATTGTTCTTAATGTTATATTTGTATGATGATTAAATAATATTTTTCATATTAATTGTGATTATTGTTTATATGTGAAATATATAAAAATAATATTAATACAAATAAATAAATTGTTGTTATTTTAAATTCCTATTATTATAATTTTTGGAGACATAATTGATATAAAATTATAAATTATACATTACAATATATTAAATGACTATTTTGTAATTTAAAAAAATTTAAGAATTATTTTATATATTTAAAAAAACTCGAAACGAGACCTAATATTAACCAGTATCAATATAGTAGCATACTAGAGCCAAATTCAGTACAAGTGTTAATATAATATTCATAACATTGGAATAAACTCTTAAAGATAGTTTTTTTTTAACACCTCAAGCTAACCATTTTCTATTGCTTTAATTTTTTCTATCATATTTTTTTTTATCTATGATAAGTTGATAACATCAATTTAAAAAAAGAAATATTAGGCGGGAAACTCAATCTTCTCATTTTTTTCATTTGCCGCCAAAAATCGCCGGAGAAAATCACATCATCTCGTTTCACTCCGATTTGAATTTAGACTCGAGGACCAGCCTTGCAGATGCAATCCAAACTAATTGCTTTCTTCAAGCCTCATGCTGATGCTGCCGAGAAATCGGGGATTGGTGACGATGATTTGTCTCTTTGGGAAACTACCCAACATCTCTTTGTCAGTACTTACACGCGCAGACCTAATCGTTCCGATCATTGGTATAGTACTCGCTTTACTTTTTAGTGTTCGTTTTTCTGGGTCGATGAATTTCTTTGGAATGATTTGATGTTTTAATTAACCCCTTTCTTGGGTTCTCTGTGTAGTAATAAGCGCAAGGAGGCTAATACCGATACTGTAAATGGAAAACTGTTGAGACCCGTTTCAGGGAATCAACGTTTGAAACCAGGAACAAGGAGTTCAGGGAAGGTGCTTAACAAGAAAAGAAGCTATGCGCAGTTTCATTTGGATTTGGGTCAGTCTGATTTCAATCTCCGTACTTGTTCCACTTGTGACTTTAATTATGCTCCTGGAGATGAATTGGATGAGAAGCAGCATAGATCAATTCACAAGAATTACACCCACGGAGTTCCATTCAAGGTATACATTCTAGAACCTTTCTATGTCTCCTATAGGGCTTATTTACTTTCGTTTGATTGAATTGAGTGGGTTTTGTAGGGTTGGAGGCACGAAAGATGTGTTCAAATGCCTAAAAATGAAGGTGGGCGTGTTATTTTGGTGTTGGATGGCGACCCTTCTGCGCAGAGAAACAAGGTTTGAACTAGAATATGGATTCGTGATTTGATATTGGATGGAGATGTAAATTATTAGTTTTTTGTACCTGAAGTTTTTTTGGCTTGCATGAGTTTGTATAGTCGGTTTGTTAACCAGAATGGTAAGGTGTGTGCTAGGTTCAGGAGGTTGTAAAGATGATGGAGATTGAGCTTGAAGCTGGGTGGATTTTTCACAAACTGTGTCAGGTCAGACTAATTTCTTATATTGAATCTAAAACTTGCTCATTTAACATTTCACAGTGGGGTTTCTATTTCTTGGATGTTTAAAAATGTGACTTCTTTAAGATAAGGCTGGGACTTGAAATGATCTTTCTAATTTATAAAGAAGCCACTAAAGTTGGAACAGAATAACTGTTCTATCCTAAATGTGATCGTTAAGCTGGAATAAACTATACGCTTCTGCAAGTTTTCTCACCTTATGTTTCGCAGGTTTATCTGTTTATTTCTTCCCAGAGAGTAGCTGGTTGCGTAGTTGCTGAACCAATCGAAAAGGCATTCAGAGTCATTCCAAGTCCAATGGATGGAGCATCTCATAGTGCTGTTGGAAAAGCTTCAGGATCAAAAAGGAACATTCTTCGGTTTGGGCAAATTCTCTTTCACAGGGAAGTTACCAAAAATTTACACCCTACAAATGCTGTTGGGGGGTTGGATGCGAATGGAGCTATTGTCTGTGAAGAAGAAACTGTACCTGCTGTCTGCGGCATCAGAGCAATTTGGGTCACGCCATCTAACAGAAGAAGGCGTATTGCTAGTCAATTACTTGATGCTGTGAGGTATAAATTATGAGTTCGAACTCAAGTCATCTGACCTAAGCTTAGATCGTTACTGCTTTGTGACTTACTGTCGTGTTCCCTTTGTTCTACACATACTATCTTGTGACATACTAAAATACTTCAGTTTTGTTCCAGGCATTAACTTTCTCTGCATACTTTTTAGTGGGCAGTTGCCATATATATATATGATTAACTCCAATTGCTAAAAATGCTTAATTCGTCACCTTCGGGATTGGCTAAGAACTAAACTTCATTCAGATACTGAAGTTTCCTCTTTCATGTTGAGGTGGCGTTATAATTTAAGCTAAGAAGGCATAGTAGTAATTGGATAATGTATGATTCCTTTCTACAATATCTCGAGTAACAAAACATACCAATTTCACCATAGGAGATGGACAATTAAAAGAGTAATGAAATCTGGATGTATCAATTAATCCTCTCACCTTCAACGTTGCTAAATTAATCTTGGCAAATTGTCTTTTTTTTGTTCACAAAGGCTTTCTTCATCTCTTTTCTTTTGATTAGCAAATTGAAACACTGTTATATACATGGATGAAGGGAAATGTCATGGTAGCTTAGTCGGCTGGTAGTATGTGATCTTTTTCTTGTTTATACATTTGAGCTTGAAAATTGGTTTGGAGCTTGAATCGCCAATTCCTATTCTATTTATATCATGCAGGAGTAGTTTCAGCAATGGTTTTGCGCTTGAAAAATCTGAGTTAGCCTTCTCCCCTCCAACCTCATCTGGAAAGTCACTGGCTTCAAGTTATGTAGGTTCACCGTCATTTCTGGTGTATAAGCCTGTTTCTTTTGAGTGTTAAAATTGTTCCATTGCATTTTTGTACCATGTGCTCTTTTTCTTACAAAATTAACAATTCATGCGTATAGTAATGTTACTTTTAAGTTTTGTAGACTCTTTCTACTTAGGAACGACAAACTCAAATACAGAAAAAAAGTTAGCCGGCTTCAGTTCAAATATAAATTTGATTAGGTCTAAACAAGTAAATTTGACTTTGAGTTCATTAGAACTTTGAGTATACTAAAAAAAGTTTAATCTCATTTGTTAGTCCAAGGTTAAGTTTTTTAACTCGATTTTGGCCTGAACAATTAGAAATCAAGAACATCTATTTCAATAACATTCTGAAATATAATTGATCTCAGCATTACAATGAATATCACAATTACTAGGGATGTATAGTTTTTATCCATGAAAATATATGTAGGGATCATCAAAAGTTTTGGCCTATATGCTGCAATGATAGTTTTACTTGACCTACATACAAAACTTAAGTTATGATAAGTACGAAGGCTTATCTTTGCATCCACAATAATAAATTACCATCAAATTTAGATAGAAGCTATTACACAAATATTGTACAGTAAAAAATTCAAAATTTGATTGGAACCATATATATGACTGAATCATTAAGTTATATACATGAACGGAATTAGACTATTGAGTATAACAATCTGGAATCTTTTTCCTTTGGCAATTATCTCCGAATTATATAACAATCTGGAAGTTATATAACAATTTGAGCAGTGGTATGAATTTCGTACTGTACTGGCCGGTACGTTCCGTACCGGTCGGAAACCGGCATCGGTACTGGTACAAAAGTACCGGTCAAAAATTTCGGCCAATATTGGCCGGTACCATAAATATCGAAAAAATTTCGAGTGATTCTGGTAATTCTAAAAATCTTAGGGACTTATTTGTGAATAAATAAAATTTTACCCTAAAAATCTACCCCTCCCTCGACCTTCGTCCGTCTCGCCTCACTCTTTTCTCTCTTCTCGCTGTCGTCCATCCGTCTCCGCCGCCTGCTCCTTATCGTTCGTCTCTCTCTTGCCGTGTTGCCGCCCCTCCCTGGTCTAGATCTGGACTGTGGTGATCTCCTCGAGTCTTCCTTTTCTTGTTCGTCCGTCTGTCGAGTCTTCTCCGTCCCGTCGTCGGTCGTCCACGCCAACTTCAGCCTTCTTCTTCATCCTCCTCGAGTCTTTGACGCACCGGACGACCGCACGACCACCGCAACTCAGCCGGAGCACACGACCTGACGTCGACCCGAATTGGCACTGAAGACCCAATTATTTTTGGGGTGTATGTTTTGGATTTTTGCTCCATTTTTCATGCATTTTGAAATTGATTGCTTCTGTGATTGTGTTGGTTGTTAGATTATGGTGGATTTGGGGTTAAAAATTGGTGATATTGTGTTAGATTTGGGGAAAAAATTGGAAGTGAATTTCGGTTGGAACTTGGAAGTGAAAATTTGGATGTTGATTTTGATTGTGTTTTGTCATTTGTCATTTGTGAATTGAGAGTTATGAAATTAAATTGAACCGAAGTGAATTGTGAGTTATGAAATTGAATTAAACTGAAATTGGGGATTTGGAATTAGATTTTGGAATTGGATTTTGGAATTGAAAATTGGATTGAAAATTAAATTTGAAACGGTGATTTATTTATAATTGAATGGTAGAAATTGACTTGTGATTTATTATGGTATTAATATTGAATTGTTGAATTATTAATAAATGAGATTGAATTTGAGTTTGAGCAATTGAATTTGAGATTTAGTTTGATAATTTGAAATGTTTAATTGTACATGTATTTTATTTAATGATAATTTGGTGATTATGGTTAACCTTATGTTTTAAATTTAAACTTTAAAGTTAAATTATTGATGTTGATTAATTGGTTGTTAAAACTTAAAATTGAAAGTTGATAATCAAAATCAAATCAACATTTAAACCTAAT
>JAOSBP010000009.1:10669963-10683773 GCA_027563825.1 Erythroxylum mucronatum
TGTGTATGAATGGCATGAGATGAATTGATGGAATGAATCGTATTGGAAGAAGTTTTTCAGTTGAATTGATGAAATTCAAATTGGAAATTGGAACTACTTTGAATGATGTGTAAATGAAAAAAAATGAAGCGATATTAGTTAAGCTATGATTCGTTTGTAATGAGTTGGGTTCCGGAAACGGGTCCCAACAATGGCAAAGCCATCCGTTGCAGCGCAAGTGCCATGACGGCAGCAATATCAGGGTTGGTTGCCGCCGCCTGGCTGATCTGTGTGGTTCTGGACGTGGTGTCCTGACGCCGGGCCCCACGGTGGGCGCCAAATGGTTTAGCCGGATTCTGCTGAGGTTGAACGTCGTTGTTCTGATCCATGGTTTGTGCGATTCTGGCTGTGAGATACTTGCAAAACAGATAACGGCGGGCTAGGAATTATTTCCCGGGAGGCCCCTCCGACGCTCAAGTCAGTATTTGTGAGAAGTTTTGATAGCTGAGAATATCGAAGAACAGCTAGGGTTACAGTCTCATACCTGAATCCGATAGGAATAGTACCTTATATATGTCGTGGATACTAGGTTTACGTAGATCTTTGTGTTTGCATGGGAATCTAACATCTCATGGGCCGAACGGGCCATAGACATGTGGAGATGGGTTTGGGCCTAGCACAGCCGATCCAACCAGTACCATTCAAAGCATTATGGTACGTTGTATAAGCAATGTCTAGAAGAGATATCCTGGCTATAGCAGGTATTCCCTTTCTTCCATAAAGTGTAAGAACAAAGCGTATAACTCCAACATGAAGATGTGTATGATTGTGCTCCCTCCATAGAGAGATCAACTCCTTAGGGATTTCAAGCTTTACGTATTGCTCTATAGTTGTAGATCTAAGGCCACACTGTTCCAATCTAGAACTCTGAATAATTTCTTTTACTTTTGGACAAGATGTAGACAAAATAGTACAAATGCTTTTTGTCCAAGAACGGTCACGAGAATAAATACTGTACGAACTCAATAAAGATAAAGAAGACTCATAAGTACGATTTTCTACAAGAACATGGGTAATTTCTACTAGAGTTTCTATACGATTGGATAACAAACGCTTTACACTAGAAGGTAAACTAGACATAGACAAAGTTGAAGACAAATGAATACGGTCATTGGGTAGTGTTTCCATTACATATAGGCTCTCTCCCTATTCACTCTCAACAAGAGACAATGTTATCGGCGAGGGTGGAGAGGCGTGTCGATCCAATAAAACATATTGTGATTTGTTATTTTGACTTATGTTGAAACTATGGTAGGTACTCAACCTTATACAAGGTGAGTGTTTTATAATTTTTGGAGCTAATCACGATATTGGGATCCTATTCTTCAACACTGAAAATCATATATAGTTTCTGTGCACCTACCTTTTGTAGAAGAACATGAATTATGATTTTGGCTTCGGGGTCTCTCAGGAGTGCAAATTTTTTAAAATATGAAATATGAAGCTCGCATGGATTTCCCCTTGTTAACAATTGTCGCCTAGCCGCCTTACATGGCTAGCATTCGCGTTTGGATACATACACCTTCTAGTGAGTTGAAAACGACCTACTATTATTATGAGGAAAATCTCTGGTGACAATTTGATTTAAATAAATTGGTGAATTTCATCTACCAGAATGTTGGTAAATCTAAATTCTTGTGAAAGTTGAGGGGTGAAGTCTACCTAAATATCTAAATTGAATATAAAGTTTTTTTTTTTTAATATAAAGTTATTTGTTAAGGAAAAAATCTCAATATAAAGTCAATTGGTTTTAGTGATTAAAAAACACATTATAACTCCTTAAAAAATGGAAGGTAATTCCCAAAACCTGACATCAACCTAGACCTTTGTAAATCTAATGGTTCCAAAGTCTTGACACTTCCTAACCCCACCATTGCCTGCATTCAGAAGATAGATTGACAATGCCCAGTTCTGAACCCTTGAATTTGTTTTGTCCTCCTTAAGATACAGTATGTGGGTACGAACCCTTTCGTCGTTTATTAATGAATCTACGACAGCAGAATTGGCTTAGACTTTACGAATTTATTTTCACACAACTAACGGTAGTTCAATTCACAACTTACTGCCAACCATATCAGTAACGTTACGTTTGTTAACTATATTAGCTTTCGTAGTCAAAGCTTACTTGGATTACTTATAAAGATCCCAAAATACTCTACCAATCGGACGCAAAATGTGAAAAGGGCCAACAACATGACACCTAGTTAAACAATGTGAAGGCAACGAGTTACAATCTAACGGTTGATACTGCACCGAATAGAGTCGTCCTGATCCGTTGTTTTCAATCTCCCCGCGCAAATATAAAGTGGCACGTCCTTTGAAAAAGAAAACTAACGGGCGCGTGGGTGTCAAATACGCGCTCGAACGTGCCTTACAGTAATCAGCTGTCACTTTCCAAGCCTAACTGAGTCCCATGAATCTCACGCGTCGACATGATTCGCAGTTACATGTTGGCCCACTTGATCTCCAACCCGGCGTCTGATTACAATCGATGACGTGGCATTCCTCTATTGGCTGTCTTCACGTTAATATAATCAGTCTGAACAATATTCGATCCTAGATTTATGCCAAGTCCGTCCCCATCGAATCATCGCCGTTCATTTCGAACACGGAGGGACAATTAAGTTTTATTTTTTTAATTTGACAATTAAGAAGTTGATCTATGAATTTTGTTCACGTTAATTTCAAGAAACGCCCATGATTGTCACGAAGTTTTACAATATTGCCACATATTCATCCAGTTTCTTCTTCTGTCTCGGGTCTAGACTAGTGGACCTACTTGTTCAATTATTTATTTAGGGTTCCAAAATCAGACGGTCAACCTCGAAAAGGAAAATAATTAGTTGCCCTATGCTTGGCTTGACCAATTCACGAGCCAATTGTTGATTCTCTTATAGGGATGGCAATTGTACCCAAATTTGATGAGTATCCGATAAAATTACTCGAACGGGAGTGAATATGAGGAGCAAATTTTTACCCGTAGAACAGGTATGGGGGGTTAACAAAAACACCCGTCGGGTATGGGGCGGGTATGGAGATACCACCCCATACTCGTTTACCCGTTATATAGTAATTATAATTTTGCCATTATATATATATACATACTTATATACCCGTTATACATATATATATATATATAATATACATTCATATTAAATAAGCTTATCTTAAAAAAAAGCGAATAAACGTGTACCCAATGGGGGTCAAACCCCCAACGGGTATGAGTATAGGGGTGCCAAAAAAATTCCCGACGGGAATGGGAGTGGGGGCAGGTTCATGGGACGGGTACGGGGGATGGCATACCCGCCTCATACCTGCCCCGTTGCCATCCCTATTCTCCTGATCATAATTTTTTGATTTGATTATTTCTTATTAGTTTTTTTTAAATGTATTATTAGCTACCTTAAATGATCTGAATCTAAAACTGCTTGGTGTGACCATTGCCATATTTTTACAATGCAAAGTATAAAAGGTTTAGACGAACTTAATGTAAAGTGAGCTTTTCTACCGTTTTTGTATTTGATTGGAAGAAATTACTAGGTTGTTCTAACGTTGACCAAATTAACGTTGACTAAATTATGTTAAACAGCATTTTTAGTAAGTGTATATTAGTATACAAATTTTTAAGTGAATTGTAATTAATATACATGTATAACAATAATAAATGTTAACATATATTAAAGCAATCTTTATTCAGTCAATTACTACTATAATTTGCCCTTAGTTTCTCCTAAAATCATGCACATTAATACTGTGTGTTATTTAATTGATTTGTTTCTTTAGTTGGAGTTAAATAGAGTATATAAATAAGTGGATGTATATCACATTAGAGACACTAAGAAATATAGAAAATATTTCTACTTTTCTTCTTCGTTCTTTATTTCTACATAGTAGCAGAGCCACATTTGTAACAAAAGAAATATAGAAAATATTTCTACTTTTCTTCTTAGTTCTTTATTTCTACATAGTAGCAGAGCCACATTTGTAACAAAAGGAGTCAAAATTATGCAACCTTCTTCATTCTCTCTAAACATTTTTTCTTTTGTATTCTGAGTTTCTAAATCTACTCCAAAAATAATTTTTCGTATACCAAATTGTTACTCTTCTTTGAGCAAAATTCAATGGTGCAAAAATCATCTTTAAAAGCCTCTCCACACAACCTTAAGTGCCACCCAAAGCCATTGGAACGCCAAAATCCTAATTGTAGGTGTCTAGAGGAAGAAGAAGATCTAAACGATGTCGTTTAGCTTCCAAGCAAAATGAGAAGGTTTAGTCATAAGAAGGGGAAAAACACGTCAGCATCACATCATCTAACACGTCATCGACCATGTCACTGCCACGTCACGCGCAGCTTATTGCCATGTCAGTTATACACGTGTCATTACTACATTTGTCCATGTGTCCTCTCCTCCTTATTTCAGTTCACACCCATCAATTCGGTTCGATTTAAAAAGTTGACCGACACTTTGACTGCTCAGTTCAATACATTTTAATTCGAGTTCTTTATAAACCAGACTAGTTTCTAAGGTTTTTGGATGTTCTAAATCCAATTCTAAGGTCAGAATAACTAAATTCTATCTCTATAAGCAAGTTTTCTCCTATTTTATTGTCTTCTTTCACTATGAATGCCTTTAAACTCCCCAAATACAATCCATGGCCCCAACTATGAGCTTTAGGCTGAGGAAATGTGTAGTTTTCTTAGGGGGAGACTCCTTTGATGTATTTTTATTGAAGAAATACCTAAACCTACTCATAAAAATGATGAAGACATTGACATATTCACCGAACAATTAGTGACATAGGATGGAATGAACCATCAAATCTTAATATCGTTTTGAAATACATGTGCCAAAGCCATCAAACTTGACTTTCGATGGTTTGACATAGCTCAAAAGTTATGGAATTTTCAGAAAAATCATTATTCTGTATTAAATTATGTCCACCGATTTCAATTATTCTCATGCAATAATGTCTTAGACCAACAACACAAAATTATATGTTTGAATTGCAAGAACTTTGGGATCAACTGGCAGTTAGTGATCTTGTATGGCCTATTCTTGATGTTGCTATGATATACATAAATCTTTGAGATCGTCAACATATATGGCATTTGTTTAAGACTCTCAAGGATGAATTCAAACCCATTTACAACTCTCTTCCTCACAAAGGAACTCTACCCAATCTCGACGTTGTTATTAAAAAGGTCATCTCAAAGAAAAGTCACCTCAATATGCTCCATACGGAAAAATTTGTCCTATCTACTAATGTTATCCTTGCAACTTATACTTCGTCTCAAAATTCTCACAAATCAGGTGAGGAGTATTATAAAAGATCTTGCAACCATTGCAAAAAGCCTAGACATCACATCTTTGAATATACAAAACGACTCAAACGAAACTCTAGACAAGATAATTCTTCCAAGTCTCTCGAGCCTCCTTCCATTGCTACTATTGCCACTGAGGGACCAATAAAAAGCACCTCTCCCAAATTCTCTTTAAAAGACCTCCATGCACTTCTTTAAAAACTTTAACAAATTTCGATACAATATCCTCCTCTGTCCCATTTGTCAAATCAGGTACCTCAAATTCTTAGTGTCTCGATTATGCCTGTTCCAATCATATGACCTATGATTCTTTTATTCTTGAATCTTTAACAATACCATCTATTCCACACATTGTTCTCACTGCTAATAATTCTATTGTGTATGTACAACAAATACCTACTGTTTACATATCCACATTACATTTACCTGAAACCTTTCATATTTTCAAACTCTCATTAAATCTAATTTTTGTTAGACAATTATGTGAACTTGGTATTAGCTTATCCTTTTCGAGTTGTGGTTGTAACGTGCAGGATCCATAGACGACAAGATCCTTGGAAAATGGCATAAGGTTGGACGACTGTTTGAGCTTACTTTACTAAATCTTCCTTTAAAGCTTGTTATTGGTGTTGTCACCTCTCATATAGGCACTCGCGATTCGATCATCTTTCTACCTCTAGATTAGGGTCTTTAATCTCTAATAGTAAACTAAGTCAAATGAAGCTTGAACATTTTGATTGTGTCCCTTATCAACTATCTAAAAATTATGCTTTACTATTTTCTCTTAATGATTTTGTCTCTTCAGCACCTTTTGATCACATTCATTATGATATTTGGGGTATTGCACCTCACGAAACTATGGGTAGCATGAAATATTATGTGATCTTTGTCGGTTTTTTTGCTATACATGGATTTATCTAATATGATATAGATCTAAACTATTCTCTATTTACTCTTGTTTCGCTAATATAATTCACAGTCAATTCTTATGCAAGATTGAAGTATTTCAGTCTGATAATGCAATGGAATACAAAGATAAAAAATTGATCAATTTTCTTAATCAATAAGGGACTGTCATTTAGATATCTCGTCCAAACACATCTCAACAAAATGGTCGGATCAAACGTAAACATAGCCATATTATTAACATTACTTAAGCCCTTCTTATATCCTCTTTTTGTCTAAAAACACTTTGGGGAGAAGTAGTTTTTTTATGTTTATGTTATCAATCGCATTCCCTCTTTTATCATAAGTAATATCTCTCCCTACGAGCGCTTATTCAATCATGCTCTTCATTATCAGTCTCTTAAATTTTTTAGATGTGCGTGCTTTGTTCTATTACAACCTTATGAGCACACTAAACTTAAACCCAAAGCACATTTATGTTGTTTTCTAGGGTATGAGATAGAGCACAAAGGATATAGGTATTGGGATCCACTATC
The DNA here is from genome assembly GCA_027563825.1 of Erythroxylum mucronatum. NCBI lineage: Eukaryota > Viridiplantae > Streptophyta > Magnoliopsida > Malpighiales > Erythroxylaceae > Erythroxylum > Erythroxylum mucronatum. Next base: position 10,676,768 of record JAOSBP010000009.1, read on the forward strand.
TCAAAGACTTTGAATATCTCGATATGTCTCTTTTTGGAAACATAAAATGTTTTCTACAATATCAATTTTTGAATTAGCAAACACTCAAACAAATTTTTTTTCTGATCCTAACATACATTTATTTCATGATATTTCTTCTACAAGTCCGTCTAATAGCTCTAATAGCTTAACACTTGGTAGCGCTTCGTAACATTACATAAAATAAACTAGACTAGTACTATAGCAGTGGTGAGTCTAGGTCGATCCTATAAAGAGAGTGTGTAAAGTTGTTGAAATGAAATTAATCAAGGTTTAGGTTTGGGGGGGGTGGATGGGATCTTGGTTTTAAGAAAATAAGAAAATAAAATAAAGCTAAACTAGCAAAAGCAAATTAAAGAAAACATGCAAAAATGATGAAAGTGGTGAATTCGTTAGGAGCCTAATTCTTTGGTTCAATATCAGCCTACAACCTATTAAACATATTTCATTGAATTGTTGTCTTTACATCTCTCTTTGAACTATTGGCCATAGACTAACAAAAAGCTCTGCTAATCCCTGTTTTTCCTTACGTCATAATTAATTAATAAGAGCTCGTTAATTAACCTTAGCTATCGGATAACCAAGGAGACACTCGCTAAGTTTAATCAGACGGTTGCCTTACAAGTGAGAAAAACTGACCAATCTAAGCAATAATCACACAAGCGTGGATTATTTAACCTAGTTTATGTTATCCCTAATGATTATGAACCATTAATTGCTACAAATGAATCGAAAAAACAACAATTATATGTTGTATTCGATTCTAGCAATGGGTTCTAATAGCGCGTTGTAACGTTAGTCAAAGTAAAATAACTAGACTACTACTATAGCAGTGGCGAGTCTAGTCGATCCCACAGAGAGTGTGCGTAAAGTTGCTGAAATGAAAGTAACTGGTGTTTAGGTTTAACGAAGGTTTTGAATTTTGAAATAAGAAAATAAAATAAAATAAACCTAATGAAAAAAAATTAAAGAAAACATGAGAAAAATGATAAAAGTGGGGAATTCAATAGGGAGCTAGTTCTTTGGTGCAATCTCGACCTACACCCTAATTAAATATATTTTATGGATTTGTTGTTCTTAAACATCTCCTAGCAACTATTAATCGTGAGTTAATAATTAATCCGAGTTTTCCCTTAGGTTTTGTTTAATCAAGATACGATCATTAATTAAACCTAACCACTAAATAACCTAGGATACGATCTCTAGATTTAATTAGGCAGTAGCATTACGAATTAGGAAAATCGATTAATCAAGGCAACAACCACATACAATGCTTCATTTAATCGAGGTTATGCTATCTCTAATGATTACGAATCATTAGTTGCTACACATGAATTTTAATATAACAATTACGGATTATATCGAAATTCTAACAATGAGTTTGTAAATAAATGATTCAATGAACGCATCAAAATCATCTTTTTACAATACCTAATGGGTTCATACACCAATAACCGAATAATAACGAAAATCTGATTATCCATATATAAGATGCAAATCAATTAACATAGGATAAGCAAAGTTGATTGACTTTCAAAAATCATTGCAAGAACTCAACATTCCAAGCATTTAGTCATGATCAATCAACATTCAATAACTTTAAAAACCAAGCAATGTAATGGTAGACTTGGAAAATGTGTTTAAGCAAGATATGTTCATGGGTACACTCAACACCATTCATTATCATGTCATTCCACAACTTTGCATATCATTTCATTTCTTTACCACTAAGGTTCACATGCAAAATCATAGATCAAAGGACTTTTCAAGGTTGTAATGTGGGCAAAGGTAAGGTGAGATGTATTTGAGTCAAATAGTATGAAAGTCATTAAAGCTAGTGAAACAAAACAACACTCAATGTGACATAAAGTGCAAAAACCAACATTTCCTCACAATTGTGTACATCAACTATGATGAATGCAAAAATGATGTTTCATAACTCAAACTCAAGCTCTCACATACAAACCATATGTAGCATAACTAATCAAACGGGATCGCTCATAAAGATTGATGATAATAATACATTGAACTACAATAAGTGAACCTTCCAAGATAACATCTACCTCATATCCAACATACTCAAATAACCCTTTCAATACAACTTTTCAACACATATGCACTTCCTCGTTGATACATTTATTTAAACATTTTTCTTATTTTCCTTTTCTTTCTTTCTTTCTTTTTCTTTTCTCTTTTTTTCTTTTTCTCTTATGAAAATTAAAAGAAACTACATCAATATGGGAATTTCAATGATAAGACATAAAATAGCATCCCAACATTATAACCGACCCACACATATGTACACCCACACATTTATAATTTTGTAAATCCACAAACTCAACAATCAACGAATGCTTCACTAGCTTTAAGTCTTAGGAAGGACATTTGGTTAGGTTAAAGCATGTAATGTGGTTAATACACAAAGAAAAGACAAATAAAGCTCAAAGGGGCTTAACAAAGGTAAAATCATGTCAATACGGTTAGCTAATGTAATTCGAAAAAGCAAAGAATGCCTAATCATTTCCATATTAATACATGTGATAGTAATGTGGTCTCGAATAGAAAATCAAAGAAAAATAAAGATGTACATGTTACGAAGGTCACACATTATCAAAGGACAATGAGATTGATATGTATGTGTCAGTCTATTAAGGCTCAAAATCTCATTAGCTTTGTCTACCACTAGTCACTACTCTTCTAAATATAATGCACATTGACCAATCACAAAAGTAAAAGTAAATGCTAAAGTTGTCATTAAATTCTCTAGCCATTTCATTCTTTACTCATGGCTATATAGTCCTAGAAGCAGTAAAAAACAAGCAAATGTTTATTTGTTTATTTTATTCTATCTCTCGTTTTGATTGAAAACTTAAAAAATCAAGAAAAAATCAAAATAGAAACACACATACATATCTAACCAGTGCTAAAAAGTAACGAAAAAGAAATTTACTTCCGTTTGATTGCCTCGCAAGAAGCGCCTTTGCTTAGGATTACTGGCTCAACTATATACTCTCCTTATGTGGCAAAATTATGATCTTCAGGTATAATAGCTTGTGCTTTTTCCACATGAGGTTGTTCAGGATAGGGTCTAAGTTGATGATCATTCACCTCCAGCATCTTCCCTATCCTCCAACTCTTAAACTTTATTGAGTCCATTCACTTTGGAAATATTTCAAACATCTCTTCACCCTTCTCTTCCTCGTTCAATTCCTCCAACTTCCTAGGCAAACGTGAAAGGTTAGTCTCAACAATAATTATGGACTTAATATTTACCTTCGAGCTAAAAGATGTATCATTTTTTGCTTTGAGCTCCTTCTCCACTTCTTCCATAAAAGCACTTCCTCAAGTAGTCCACTCAAGATTCTCAAGCTCCTCTTCACTTTGTAAGGCCTTTATGCTATTGTCCCTTAGGTACACCTCAGTTTGAGATAGTTGTGTTTCTTTGCCTTGTGATACTAAGCGGTCAAGAGCTTCCAATAACTGACCCATCTAGCTTGCCAAGTTCTGGACCCTAAAACTTGTTTCTTGCTAGAATTGCATCTCTTCCTGCTATAATTGCAAAGTATTAGCAACACAAGCATTAACTAATTCCTCCAAAGAAGTACCTAAGTTTTGTTGGTTTTCCAAATATGGGACGCTAGACCCTGTATCTTGCAGAAATTGCTTTACTTCCTGTTCGAACTCATGTACACTCTGTTGAAGTTGAATATTGTTAGCAGTCATAATATTAAGCAAATCTTCCAGAGATGTACCTGAGTTATGATAAGAAACTTTTGGTTTATATGGGAATGGCTATGCAACCTGCATATTATGAGGGAATTAATTTTATGGGTTATCTCATCCATAACTAAAGTTAGGTTGATCAGTCCATCCTTGGTTATAGGATTGAGAATAAGAGTTATACAAAAATTACTTCCATCCATATCAAATTTTCTTTTTTATAATCACAAACACGAAACAAAAAATGAAAAGAACATGAAATAACTGAAAAGAAACTAATTACGAAAAAATATACAAAACACCGATTAAAATCATAAACGAAAACTACAACATCGCACTCTCTGGCAACGGCGCCAAAATTGGTAGCATGTTGTAACACTACACAAAATAAACTAGACTATTACTATAGTAGTGGTGAGTCTAGGTCGATCCCATAGAGAGTGTGTGTAAAGTTGTTAAAATGAAATTAATCAATGTTTAGGTTTTCTTTTTGGGGGGGTTTAAAATAATAAAGTTAAACTCGTAAAAGAAAACATGCAAAAATGATTAAAGTGTTGAATTAGTTAGGGGTCCAATTATTTGGTTCAATCTCGGCCTACACCATGCTAAACATATTTCATTGAATTGTTGTCTTCAGATCTCTTTTTGAACTATTGGTAGTAAACTAACAACAAGCTCTGTTAATCCCGTTTTTCCTTAGGTTATACTTAATTAAGAAGAGCTCGTTAATTAATCCTAGCTATCGGATAACCTAGGAGACGCTTGCTAAGTTTAATCGGATAGTTGCCTTACGAGTGAGAAAAACAGAGAAATCTAAACAATAATCACACAAGCTCGGATTATTTAACCTAGGTTATATTATCTCTAATGATTATGAGCCCTTAGTTACTACAAATGAATCGGAAAAATAACAATTATGTATTGTATTCGATTCTAGCAATGGGTTCTTACATAAAAATAATCAAATAGAGCATTCAATCATTCTTACTAGAGCATTCAATCATTCTTACATAAAATCCGACATCAAACATAAGATAACATAACCAATCCATAAGAGAAAGAACAACAAATAAAAAAAGAAATGCTTAACCAGTCGTCAGCGTCAATGTCACCTCCGAACTGGCGTCGGGATGTCTACCCATCCATGGGTCTCTTACGGATGAGGGGCTTGCCCCTTTTTCTCATCTCTCCCGAAACCCCCGAAGCTCTCCAAGTTGAAAACACTCCTCTTCTATTCTTTCATAAACCTTTTTGTCATCATATGTCTATTTATATTAAAAACTAGGGTTTCGGACAGTATATATATGAAAGTCATAGCCATGACATGTTGAATTATGGGCGTGAATACTTGAGTCACGCCCATGCAAGGTGAGTCACGACCATCACATTGTGTCATGGTTGTGCACCATTTGTCACATTTGTGTCATGGTCGTGACTTTCATTCTCATGACTTAACTTGGTTTTCTACAATGTAGACTCTTCATCTTCATGCATTTTCTTGTCTCCTTTTGCTCTAATCCTTCTTCTTCTTATTCCATGGAGACAAGTGAGTATGAATCTTAAAAATACGGCTCAAATATAGTGCTTTCCACTCACTTTATTTAAAAAATAAAGTTAAAATCGTAAAAGAAAACATGAAAAATGATTAAAGTGGTGAATTAGTTAGGAGTCCAGTTCTTTGATTCAATCTCGGCCTACACCCTGCTAAACATATTTCATTGAATTGTTGTCTTCACAACTCTCTTTAAACTATTGGTCGTAGACTAACAACAAGCTATGTTAATCCCATTTTTCCTTAGGTTATACTTAATTAAGAAGAGGTCGTTAATTACCCCTAGCTATCGGATAACCTAGGAGACGCTTGCTAAGTTTAATCGAACAGTCGCCTTATTAGTGAGAAAAACAGACCAATCTAAGCAATAATCACACAAGCTCGGATTATTTAACCTAGGTTATATTATCTCTAATGATTATGAACCCTTAGTTACTACAAATGAATCGAAAAAATAGCAATTATGTATTGTATTCGATTCTAGCAATGGGTTCTTACATAAAAATAATCAAATAGAGCATTTAATTATTCTTACATAAAATCCAACATTAAACATAAGATAGCATAACCAATCCATAAGAGAAAGAACAACAAATAAAAAAAAGAAATGCTTAACCAGTCGTCGGCGTCAATGTCACCTCTGAACTGGCGTCGGGACGTCTACCCCTCCATGGGTCTCTCACAGTTGAGGGGCTTGCCCCTTTTTCTCATCTCTCCCGAAACTCTCGAAGCTTTCCAAGTCGAAAACACTCCTCTTCTATTCTTTAATAAACCTTTTTTTCGTCACATGTCTATTTATATTAAAAACTAGTTTCAGACAATATATATTTGAAAGTCACAGCCATGACATGTTGAATTATGGTCACGCCCATACAAGGTGAGTCACGACCATCACATGTTGTGTCATGGTTGTGCACCATTAGTCACACCCATGACACTTTGTGTCATGGTCGTGACTTGCATTCTCATGACTTTACTTGATTTTCTACAATGTAGACTCTTCATCTTCAAGCATTTTCTTATCTCCTTTTGCTCTAATCCTTCTTCTTCTTGTTCCATGGAGACAAGTGAGTGTGAATCTGAAAAATACGGCTCAAATATAGTGCTTTCCACTCACTTTAGCTCTTTCGCATCCAAATTGTACCTAAAACCATATAAGAACTATAGTAAGTATCTTAAGCAATTTCATATCATTAATCGCTAAGTGTAAAGGGTTAAATGTATCAACAATTAAGCACGTATCAACACAACTGACATCTGGTTCTATTGTATCTTCTTGGAATGCAGATCCTCCATCCTCATTAAATAGTGCTTCCTCTTCTATTTATTCATCAGAATCCACTAATTCTCCATAACCCCTCTATTGATTCTCTTGAGTAAGTATCAGCTTTTCATTTTAAAGACTTCCATATTTATTCCACTATTTACTCTCTATATGAACCTCATACCTATTGATGTGGGTTCCGTAAGTTTACAGGTCTCAAGTAGTACAGTATAATATCGTCCCACAGGGAGTAATTGTGTAACTACTAGGCTTGGATCACTCAATTAATTGGACTAAGCGATTTTGTAAAAATGGGAAATTAAAATAAGAAATTTAACTAGCAAAAATAACAAAATTAAAGCTAAAGAAAATTGTGAATATTTCTAGGGGTTACTCCGAATGAAATGTGGTAAGCTTCAAGGATGGTTCCACTTTTAGCGCTTTCTATGGAC